>PVIU01026944.1:0-21218 GCA_004026605.1 Ondatra zibethicus | reverse complement strand
TTCCAACAGGGCAGGGCACCATGCCCTCTTTCAAGGAAGAAGGGGGAGGGAGGAGGGGTGGGGGTAGTGGGAGGGGACCGGGAGAAGGGGAAGAAAGGAAAAAAAAATTTTATATCTTTAATTATGTTCTTGACTGGAAAAAATAAAACAAAACAATGTATGGAAAAAAATAAATAAAATAAAATAAAAAAAAGACTTGATGACAAACATTATCAATGTTTGAGGCATCTTTGTCTGCCCAAATTAGATTGTTTTTAAAGAAACAATATTTATGTGAGTAGTAGTATTTTAAAAATCATTGATTTGTTATCATAGTGATATAAAAAAGTGTATGACAGAAGTACCATACAGTGATGCTTATAAATTATTAATTTTGCATACAATGAATGCACATGCTGTATATAATATGATTTTTATATTGAGGAAGTTAAATATAGGAACAGAATTTCTGAGAACAACCATTTTATTCATTTTATTCTCAATCCATAGTCAGGGTTCCCCTAATCACAACAAAAATAGGTACTACACTTGTGATCTACTCACTGTCTTATTTTCACTTTGACCCATAACTTATTATTTTAAATATCAGAGGTTTCCCTTAGAATCCACAGATTCTTTAACAAACACTGTATATTAGAAGGTAAAAATTTGTTTAGAGACATTTTGATGAATAATTACAAACTCCTTAAAATTCAGTCTCCACGTGTCCTCATAAGAATTATCCTGGTTTTCTCGTTAAGTAAATGTAATGTTTTTAACATTCAACACTAGAAGAGTAATGACATTTCATTCTATGCAAAGCTCACATAATTACAAGTTAGGTCACATCCAATGCCACTTCATGGTCACAAAAATAATTACTCTGCAGTTTCCTCTTAGTTCTCTACTACATAAAAATGCATAGATTTATTGCACTTCAAACCAAATAACATTTGAACATAAAATTTTTGACTTACTGGCCTCTGAACAGATTCAGATCTGTAAATGGTAAAATCTAGTTTTATACATCATTAATTTTTCTATGCTTGAGAAGTAGTAGGTACCAGCAAGTATAAATCATTTCACTAACTCTTTGATTCAGGATAAAATCTCAGCAAAATTATTTTTTATTGTGTGTTTCCAAATTTATCAATTTGATTCACTTGAGCATGCTCACAAGGTAAAGTTAAAATAAGCCCCTAAAATAGGGCTCTATTTCACCATTTTTACACTTGCAAAACTCAGGTTGAACAGGATAACCTGCTACAATAAACAGTCATACCTAGACATCTATGACATCACTAAACACTTCTGTAGTATTCCATTATCAATTGATCAGAAATTAGAGATTTTACACTTCTCTGTGTTGCTTTTCTCTATGATGCTATCAGATACAATGATTTTTGAAGGAAGAATTTTATTCATATTTAAAGTCTCTCCCTTTGTAATTATGCTAACTGCCTGACCCTTATGGAATAAGACCCTAGTCAATTATCTCATTTAATATAATAGGGGTTTATTTAGATATAAAACTTTAAATATCTGAATTTTTAATTCAGTTTTAAAACCCACTTTAAAATGTGTTTTATTTTAAAGAAGAAAATTTCATTTATCAAATAAGACAGTGAACAATTTTGAAAACTTAAAGATGTCATTAAGCTGGACTTCAATAGAATGATTTCTTAAATCTGTTTCTGACTTTGCTCTTCCTGGGCCCTATTTCTTTAGTATGAATAGTAATAGTCTTCCCAGGAAAAGGACTTAACATATTTGTAACATCAACACAGTCCAACAGAACTAAACATGAGTTTTTTAGGGTCTCTTACACATCTCTTGTTATGGAACATGGGAAATAATAGAGTCAGTGATCATTCAGAAGATAGAACAAGCTTGTATTCATGTTAGTAAGATTTTCTAGATGTACAGATATATATTTCAGTTAGATAGTTTGGTGTAGGAGGTTCTTCTGCCTATGTGTTGCTTTCATTGGTTGAATAAAGAAACTGCCTTGGGCTTTTGATAGGGCAGAACTTAGATAGGCGGGGAAAACAGAACTGGATGCTGGGAAAAAGGGCAGTGTGGCAGATGCCATGAAGCTCCTGCCTGAGACTGACGGTGGTTAGAATCTTTCCTGGTAAGTCACAACCTCGTGGTGTTATATAGATTGGAAGAAATGGGTTGAATTAAGAATTAGAGCTAATGGCCAGGCAGTACTTTAATTTAATACAATTTCTGTGTGATTATTTCTGGTGTAAGCTAGCAGGGTGTCCAGGACCAAAAGTAGGCTCTCTCTCCCTGGACAATAGGTATTCTTGAAATCTTTCAGAGACTTTCAGAATATGGCATTTAAAATCCTTAAGGACTTAAGACCTTTCATGACAATGAGACACATCTGTTCCTAGTAGCACCAAGCTACTTCAAAAGGGTGATGGGCATTGCAAAAGGTTCTTTATGGAGTTGGTTATCAATATGGGCAAGAAACTGCTCTTTCCTGGACTGCTTCACTGGACATTCAGGTCCTGCAGAGAAATGACTGTTGAACTTGCCTAAAGGTGAGATGATCCTTCAGGGTTCCTGCTTCATGAAAGAGTCTGCAAGACATTCCTCAGGATACAGAAGAAAGTGACTGGCAAACAGCCAATGCAGGTGCAACTGTCTTTAAAATTTCCTGCTTCATTGAAAAGTCTTCTGGAAATTATGGGCCTATAGGCTGAAGATAGATGCCCGAATGACACAGAAGAACTTTGGGTAACTGTTCAGGCAGTGATATGTCTCTCAATTTTAGAGTTTTGTAAGTTGTTTACAATGCACTTCCAGTTTACATAGGTAATAGTCTATCCTTCTGGAGTCTTTGATGGAGTTGAAGAATTTATAGTTACAGTTATAGTTTTTCTTAGTTATGATAAAAGATAAAGTAGATATAAATATTGTAATGGTAATACTTGCTTGATAGCTGTTTTGTTATATGTAATTTTACTATGTTAAAGTTAAAGCCTTCCTTTTTGTTTAAACAAAAAAGGGGAAGTGGTATAGAAGGTCCTTCTGTCTTTGTGTTGCTTTCACTGTTTAATAAAGAAAGTGCTTTAGGCCTGTTGATAGGGTAGAACTTAGGTAGGTGGGGGAAACTAAATGGCATGCTGCGAAAAAGGAGGCAGAGTCAGAGAGAGATGCCATGCAACCACTGGAGACAAATGCTAACTAGGCAGCCCAGACAAACAAGTGGCCCCTCCTTGCAACAGCCCCAAGGCATTATTTCATGAATAGTGTCTGGGTAGCTAATAGAAAATAGTATGGATTGTAAGCATACAGTGATTGCTTGCTGCTTCTGCTTTTGCCTTCATCATTGCTCATTTGATGAAATAATTGATTTAAATGATAGGATTTTTTAATATTAAATTGTACTATATTAATTTTCCCCTCAGTGGCAGACTTCAGAATGGGTATATATATTTCACTATGTATTCATCTGATAGAGGACTTATATCGAAACCATATAAAGTGCTCAAATAACTAAATTTCTAGAAACACAAATAATCCTAATTTGATGATAAGGATGTAGAATAAAGGGAAATACTATATAATTCTATAAAATGGTTTTGTTTCGGTTTAAAACAAAAGGAAAATAAGAAACAAAGAAACAGAGAAAGAAAAATATATAATATTTGAAGAACTTATCAAAGAATAATAGACACAGATGTTGAACTATTCTGATTAAAGTTGACATGCACATAAGTCTTGGATAAATTCTGCTGTAGATTGTACGTGTTGTTCAGTAGGCTTCCTACTCAAAGTGCTTACTATAACGAACTTGCTTTATAGTGGCTGAATGCTCAGCATACCTGAAAGAATAAAAACAAAGCATCTATATTTCCCTCTATAAGACTTACAAAACTTTAAAGAAGGAAGAGACAAGACAATTATTAGAGCCAAAAGAATGAATAGAGTGTTTTGTGTTTGTTTCTTATTTATTAAAATATTCCCTCCAAGAAAGATTGAGAATACTATAAAAGATAATGTACTTATATGAGACTGAAAAACATCATAAAGTCACATAGTTTGACTCATGAGGACTGTTCCCAAAGTTTTGTAATACTAATTCAATACTTGTGGAGTAGAAACCATTCAATAATAAGTTCTGTGATGTGCTACAGTGATGTAATTTTTGTGACTCTTTTCATCCATAATGAGGATAAATATTTTGCTAATGCAGCTGTCTTTGAGTAGAAAAGTTACAGAAACCATTACCACTCTACAAGAAGTTAGTCCAATAAACACGTTGTTGCTCCAATTCTCTCTTGTTTGACACTGATCTCAAAGAATACATCAAATGGATATAATTGTTCCCATTAAAAATTATTCCCATAAATCTGTTAAAGATATAAGAAGTACAAGATTGGGCATGGACAGTAGCTTAACAGTTTATATATTTCAGGTAAGTTACATGATACATTGAGTATCCTCTAAGAGTCCTAAGATGAAACAAATTAATACTTCACTATATAAATTGATATGTATCTGAATTGAATATAAAAACCTCTTTGTTACATCAATGAAATTTTTATTAGAAATACAAAGAAAATCAGAAGAACAACATTGTTTTATTATATTAAAGTAGTCTAACATTATTTTTAACCTTATGTTACTAAATATGCATTTATAAACATTGTATTATTGCAATAAATGAAAATGAATATAGTAGTCAAATTACAAAATGTTGTAATATAAAATCCTTTCAAATGTCTATTCGGCATGTATTTGCTTTTTGGGACCCTAGTTTACTTGGATGCACACCTTCCTAGGCCGGGATGGAGGGGGGAGGGCCTTGGACTTCCCACAGGGCATGGTACCCTGCCCTCTCTTAAGGATGGAGGAGAAAGGAGGAGGGGTACCGGGGGAGCAGGAGCAGAATGGGAGAAGGGGAGGAAGTGTCAATTTTTGATTGGAAAAATAAAAAAAAATGATATTTGGTAAATAAATGAAAAGTTTTTAATCTTATATATGTGTCAAAATATGAACACCTTTTCTGAGTACATATAATCCAAATATCACTTTCATTTGCTTTTATAAAGCATATTTCACTCTATGAAACAGTAAATCATGTCCAAGATAGAATTATTCATGACTTTGTTAATAATAGTAAGGATACAGATTTGAGCTAAATTATTTTATTCCTAAAATATATTCTGAAATGTAGACTTGTTTTTCAGCTGATGATATGTGACCAATTGTCAGTACATTTCTTTGAAATAAAATAGGGCAAAAAATTATACAATGTTAAGTGATAGCATATTATATCAGTTTTTTAAGATTCATTTATTTATTTATTTATTAAGTATACAGTGGTCTGTCTGCATGCATGCCTGCAGGCCAGAGGAGGCCACCAGATCTCATTACAGGTGGTTGTGAACCACCATGTGGTTGCTGGGAATTGAACTCAAGACCTTTGAAAGAGCAGGCAGTGCTCTTAACCACTGAACCATCTCTCCAGCCCCCAGATTGTTGATAGAATAATCCAGTACCATATACTTTATCCACTGTTCCACAATTATGATCACATTTTTAAATGCCACAATTTGTGTTCATCAATGAAGATAGAGAAAAAGTAAAAGAAATGAATATTTTTAAGTATTATGTTTTCTCATGGATATGACAGTTTTATATACATGTTATTACAATGTGTCAGACCTAAAGAGTTGGATCAGTTGTAGAAATACTCTTCATTGTCTGAGAAGACAGTGACATACTGCCAAAGAAGATAATAAATATGAAAAATTTATTAATAGACGATAAAAAGCAAGGAAAATAACTCAGAAGTTTATTTAATTATCTTAATTTTCTGTTTCTGAAATGTGACTGAATAAATCTTCTTGTAACACATAATTGTAGGTGATTCATAGTTTAAAATGTGATCCTACATTTTGCATAATTTATCCTAAAGGTTTGATTTTTTAAGAAAAAATACATACAAATAATAAGCCTTGATACCCATCTGCTGTTTTATGAATTTATGACAGTAATTCTTTTAGGTACAATGAAAGACATTAAATAAGAAAAGGTGGTAATAATATTAGATCATAAAATCTTTAAGCATCAGTAAAAGCAGCACCATTTTTAGTACTTATTTCTCATTTAGAGAAATACAGTTGGTATAGCTGAACTGATGTTGCTTTTAATTCAGGCATAATAATTAAGGAAATTATAGTATTGTTCTTTTCTTGGGTGCTGTGAGGCACAATTGTTCACTGTCTAGTTTCTGGGTCATCTTTAAATTCCATATGATATCATTGAAGTAAGTGTAGCCTTCTTGCTTTCTGTTTCCGAATCATTATTTGAATGAAGCATTTGTATGTTTTATTTAAATCAAGTCTCTAAATGAATACAACACACTCAGTAATAGATGGAGAGGAATAAGTGGTAGGCCATATTCTTAATTCCCAAAATGGTAATATACAAAAACAAACCTTTTAAATAATATATCTTTATGGTTTATTTTCCCACATTAACATGTAATTCGAAAAGCAAAAAGTAAGAACAACTTGACTTTGGGAGGGTTTTCTAAAATAGTCCCTGTAGGACAGTAAGCATCATGTCAGCATCCCAAGACAATTTAGTTCCTTAATTATTGTGCAATCTTCTTGCCATTAAGTCATTAGAGTAGGAAATGTGAAGGCATGTAGATGGAAGTCTAATCAGCTTTGGTTTTGCTTGATTGTTTCTAAAGTTCTAATAAGAACAAGAAAAAAAAGAAAGAAACAAAACAAGAGCACATAAAAAAGGCATATAGTGTAAATAGAGGAAAGGCAAATATCAAGGGGGTATATTATCATAAAATCAGGGATTGGCCAAAAACATAAGGTGTGTTAAGAGGTAGATCCCTACTGTGTGAAAGAATTTCAAAATTGACAGCAAAATGAGAAGAGGAGAGGTTTGTGTTTCAAGAGCTGATCAGTAAGAGAAAGCAATAGCAGAGCAAAGGGTGCAGGATAAATACAACTTTTGGAACTATATCAAGTAGAGTTTCTTAATGAAGGAAAATGAGAGATGGCTGTGAATATCAAGTTCCATATATCAATATATTATATCTAGTAGGTCTTGAGAACTGCTTCATATCATAGTGGCTAGTTGGCCATCCTTAATTATTGCTATAGCAAATACTTACATGACTTAACAGACATTATACACTCCACCTTCTCAATGTGGAATTTGCATATTTTGTTTCCGCAAAAAAATCTATGAAATAGATGAAGAACACATTGGACTTCCACTGGAGCATGATAAATTTCTTGGCAGCCACACTTTTAAAACAAGCTCCCTCCCCATCACAGCAATCAACTGGCAATAAGTAACTCCTTAGAAAAGGATGGAATCCAAAGAGCACATTCCTGACCTATGCTGAATTTTGGCTAACTTGTTTATTTTGTGGTCTTATGTCTGTGAACATGATGGTGAGGTTCATGAGCTCAATCATCATGTAATGTCTGCTGGGCCAAAATTATCTCAGGGCCTGTACTTAAAGGTCTGTAGGACACAGAAAAGCCTGTCTCGACTTTGAGTGAGGATGAGACAGCAAAAATTAGGTAGATTCCCCCCACCCCCAATCAGAGAGAGGGTTTGGCTGCCTCTCATTGGATGAAGGTACCCCCATATCACACCATGTCACTTAAGCTATATAAGCTGACACTCACAAAAATAAACTGAGTTTCTGCTTGACTCAACTCCCTATTGCGCCTGATTGTTCTGCATTGTGCGGCTGCAGAACAAACATCCTGCTTTGTGGGGCTGCGGAATGGGCAGATAGTGCAGTCACCTTTTCTTGGGGGATAAGAAGGCCTAGCAATGACTGTGGGAATACGGAGGCTCAAGAAGCCTGGCAAATGAAGGCTCAAAGAAGCCAGCAAGGTCCAGAAGATTGCTGTTCACAGCAGTCCTGTTCTATACTCAGTTCTTATGTTCTTTGGTGAAATTTGTTGAGTGGTATTTTTAGGGAGTTGAAAGAGGAAATTTTGGTGATAGATTAAATCATATTTTGTATATGTATGGAAATTCTCAAGAATAAAGAAACTTTAGCATAAAAAGGAAACCCACTACACATTTTGTAGAGCTGAGCAATGGGCCAAGAACATTAAAAAACTAAAACTTTTATTTTCTGCAATTATTAAAAGTTCTGAAAAACTGACATATCTCCAAAACTGCTGAAAATTTGTATCTGTCTAGTATTTCATACTCAGATTTGCAATCAGTGCCTGGTGTTGTTTATGACTAATTCTGCTTCTAACTAGAAGTTGCTTTCCCAGAGCTGCCCTTCATAGACTTAAGTACATTATTAGTAAATCCTTTCTTTGAATATCAATATATGTCAGTGTCAAAATAGGCAGTGAACAGCATCCAAAAACAAATTCAAACAACTTCAAACTCTCCACTGACTTAATGATTTCTTCTGATATTATAGTGGGGTTATAGTTAATGAATAGGTCATTTCAATTTTGTGTAGAGGATTGGAATTATAGTCATCATGGGTAGTAGTGAAAACAGAAACAAATCTCAACTGGTCAATGGAAACATAACTTCTATTTACACAGCTTGTCCCCAATTTAATTACATCTGCCTCAAAATTCGTCTAGTGCAACTTTTTGAGTTCTCACTTTCTTCTTTTTCATATTTTATTTGTTGTTCTTTAGACCTGGGTAAACCTTTTTTTTTTATTTTCTATAATACAGTAAGTAAGGTCATGTTTTTCTGGGTTACTAAGCCAGTAATAAAATAGTGTTCATCAACCAAGGAAACAAAAACAACTATTTCTTCAAATATGTAGACTCAGGTGTCCTTACTATGTAATTTACTATACTAAATTCCTTATTTTGACTTTCTTAATTTCAATAAAGCATATTATAAATTTAGTGTTTGGGCACAGAAAGCTACACAATAAAAGAAATGAAAATGTAGTAAAAACATTGTTTAATTTTGTATTATAGTCAGTAAGATAGATGTATTGAGAAACAAAGTCTCTAGAAGAGAGGCTATCAAGATGTAGCCTCTATAAATGAGGAAATGTTAAATTGAGTGAAAAGAAATACAGATAGTCCTCCGTGGTCTTCCCAATTTATGCTTTGGTCAAAATATGGTAACAGAAACTAAAGAATCAACAGACACATGAACAGAAAAACTAAGCTCAGGTGGGCCATATGCTCTGATGGAGATGGAGACATACCAGGAGTAACCTGCAGACTCAACCTTTATTACATACATCATGAAGGAGAGGAGGAGGCCAATGATCTAATCTTGTTAGGAGGTCTCTGTCTTGGAATAGTCTCAGGCTGCTGTTTTCTTAGAAGAGGGAGCCACCATTAACATTTTCTGCAGACACTGTCTTTAGGTAAATGTAAAGTGTTTGTAAATCTATGCTTTAACCATAGGGGCCAAGTTACCTTTCTGAACTTGACCCTGGGAGGCATTTCCCATTTCCATCATTCTAAGGCATTGCAGTCTTGATTGGCTGTGCTCATGTCAATAACGTACATTCACTCAGGACTTACTTTGTCTCTTCCACAAAGAGCTAAGGAGAAAAAATAAATAAAACTAAGGGTACTTGAAAAAAAAAACAGTGGTAACGAAATTAACTTTTTGTAACTTAATCGAAGTTACAGCACTAGGAGTGGTGTAATTCTCCCCACTGTAACCATAAACTATCTATAAAAGGAACCTAGATCTAGGAGTGTAAATTCTCTTTTTGAGTTGTTGGTCAGGAGTGTATAAGATACCTCTGAACAACATGGTTACTGCTATTAAAAATGATTTTTCTTAAGAAATTATATCCTCCTAATGAAGACATTGTACACATTATACACAGGATGGAGAAATCAAGTTGGAACTGACCTCAAATATCCTCTAATTCTCATAGCATCCAGTGAATGTACCAACAAAGAAAAGAAATCAGTAGTACCGTCTATCATAAAAGCCTAAAAACAGCATCAATGATAATGACATTATATCATCAAGGGTGCAATAATGACACATATCTTGGGGGCATGGTACCACTATCTAATTGCACTGAAGACCCTCACAGTATGAAATAACAGCCTGGTATTACACACCTTGCAGAATGCCTGCTGCTTTTAAAGTCATTGTTCCCAGAAGAATACTTAAAACTGCCAGTTTTCCTTAACAACAGATTGTGACCTGCAAATTTAAGCCAAATAAAACCTCTCATACAAAATAATAGGGAAAATAGCTGTAAATCGAAGAAAGTAAATCAAAGTCTTCTGGTTTATAACGTGTAGGGTATTTATAACCACAATATACTAAATGATTTTAAAAACTTTTATAGCATTTATTATGAGTGTCAAACTGACAACTGAAAGAATACTGTGTTATGAATTATAATTTTTATACAGGGAGAAGTTTATATTTCTTTTGTTTTACTTTTTTAAGTTTTTGAGTTTATAATGTAACAATGATTATTTTAATAAAGATATATAAGCATCAATTGTTTTTTCAAAAGAAAAGCTTTAGAAAGAAGAGCAATTCTATATTTAAATGAAATGAAATGCATACTATTCTTAAAGTGTAGGGAAACCATTATTAAAGTACTTTTCTCATCATTGAACTGTTACCCTGAATTTAAGTAGAGCTATTGGAAAGTCTTAACCATGGTTTAAAATTATTACTTTGCTTTGTCTTGACCATGAATTAGGCTCATAAATAAATCTCCAATGTATTGAACAGTTGACTTTTTTTACTAGTAAGAGAAGATGGATATAATGAAAAGAGTTAGAATTTTCTTTTTTCTAATAATTTTTTTATTACTTTATAAATAATACCATTCAAAATTCCACTTTCTTGCCTCCTCCCACTTCCCTCCCACTCCCCCACTCCCCCTCCTCCTCTTCCCCTCAAGTCCTAAGAGAGGGCAGGGTTTCCTGCCCTGTGAGAAGTTCAAGGCCCTCCCCCCTCCATCCAGGCTTAGGAAGGTGTGCATCCAAACAGAATAGGATTCCAAATAGCGACTACATGAAGTAGAGACAAATCCCAGTGTCATTATCAGTGGGTTCTCAGTCTGTCCCAATTGTCAGCCACATTCAGAGGGTCCAGTTTGATCCCATGCTTGTTCAGTCCAAATCCAGCTGGATTTGGTGAGCTCCCATTAGCTCAGGCACACTGTCTCAGTGGGTGGACCTGACTGCGTGGTCCTGACTTCCTTGCTCATATTCTTCCTCCTTCCACTCTTGAACTGAACCTTGGAAGCTCAGTCCAGTGCTCCGATGTGGGTCTCTGTCTCTATCTCCATCTGTCGCCAGACGAAGGTTCTATGGTGATATTCAAGATAGTCATAAGTCTGAATATGGGACAAAGCCACTTCAGGCACCCTCTCCTTCACTGCACTGGGTCCTAGCTGGTGACATCCCCATGGACACCTGGAAACCCCTCTAGAGACATGCCTCTTGCCAACCCCAAAATGGCTCCCTTAATTAAGGTATCTTCTTCACTGCTCCTACATCCGTCCTTCATCCATCTCAAACATCAAACATCCCCAAGCTCTCACTCTCCCCAACCTTCCCCTTCTCCCTTATCTTTCCCCCTCTTCCCTTCCTCTTTGCTTTTTACCGCTGAGTAGTACTCTAATGTTTATATGTGCCACACTTTTTTTTATCCATTCTTCAGTTGAGGGGCATGTAGGTTGTTTCCAGGTTCTGGCTATTACAAATAATGCTGCTATGAACATAGTAGAACAAATGCTTTTGTAGTATGATTGGGCATCTCTTGGGTATATTCCCAAGAGTGGTTTTGCTGGATCCTGAGGTAGGTTGATTCCCAATTTCCTGAGAAACCATCATACTGATTTTCAAAGTGGTTGCACAAGTTTGCATTCCCATCATCAATGGATGAGTGTTCCCCTTACTTTACATCCTCTCCAGCATAGGTTATCATTGGTGTTTTTGATTTTAGCCATTCTGACAGGTATAAGATGGTATATCAAAGTTATTTTGATTTGCATTTCCCTGATAGCTAAGGAAGTTGAACATGACCTTAAGTATCTTTTGGCCATTTGAAATTCTTCTGTTGAGAATTCTCTGTTAAGTTCAGTACCCTGTTTTTAATTGGGCTATTTAAATTTTAATGTCTAGTTTCTTAAGTTCTTTATATATCTTGGAGATCAGACCTTTGTTTGATGTTGGGTTGGTGAATATCTTTTCCCATTCAGTAGGTTGCCTTTTTGTCTTAATGACTGTGTCTTTTGCTTTAGAGAAGCTTCTCAGTTTCAGGATGTCCCATTTATTTCTTGTTACTCTTATTGTCTATGCCACTGGGGTTATACGTAGGAAGTGGTCTCCTGTGCCCATGTATTGGAGGCTACTCCCACTTTCTCATCTATAAGGTTCAGTGTGATCAGATTTATATTGAGGTCTTTAATCCATTTGGACTTGAGTTTTGTGCATGGTGATAGATACGGATCTATTTTCATTCTTCTACAGGTTGATATCTAGTTATGCCAGCACCATTTGTTAAAGATGCTTTCTTTCTTCCATTGTATAATTTTAGCTTCTTTGTCAAAAATCAGGTGTTCTTAGATTTGTGGATTAATATCCGGGTCTTCAATCCAAATCCATTGATTAACATCTCTGTTTTTATGCCAATACCAAGCTTTTTCATTACTGTGGCTCTGTAACAGAGTTTGATGTCAGGGATGGTAATGCCTCTGGAAGTTTCTTTAATGTATAGGATTGTTTTGGCTATCTTGTGTTTTTTGTTTTTCCGTATAAAGTTGGTTATTGTTCTCTCAAGGTCTGTGAAGAATTTTGTTGGGATTTTGATGGGGATTGCATTGAATCTATAGATTGCCTTTGGTCGAATGCCATTTTTACTATGTTTTTCCTACCAATCCAAGAGCATGTGAGATCCTTCCATTTTCTGGTATCCTCTTCAATTTCTTTCTTCAAAGATGTAAAGTTCTTGTCAAATAGATCTTTTACTTCTTTGTTTAGTGTTACCCCAAGATACTTTATGCTATTTGTGGCTATCAT
The DNA here is from genome assembly GCA_004026605.1 of Ondatra zibethicus. Taxonomy (NCBI): domain Eukaryota; kingdom Metazoa; phylum Chordata; class Mammalia; order Rodentia; family Cricetidae; genus Ondatra; species Ondatra zibethicus. The sequence continues at coordinate 8,220 of PVIU01026944.1, read as the reverse complement.
GAAAGGCGATGTTTCTCTGATTTCCCTCTCTGCTTCTTTATCCTTTGTGTATAGGAGGATTACTGATTTTTTTTTTAGTTGATCTTGTATCCTGCTACATCACTGAAGGTATTTATCAGCTGTAGAAGTTCTTTGGTAGAGTTTTTGGGGTCACTTATGTACACTACCTTATCATCTGCAAATAATGAAAGTTTGACTTCTTCCTTTCCAATTCTAATACCTTTGATCTCCTCGGGTTTTCATATTGCTATTGCTAGAACTTCAAGCATTATATTGAAGATATATGGAGAACATGGACAGCCTTGTCTTGTTCCTGATTTTAGTGGAATTGCTTTGAGTTTCTCTCCATTTAATTTGATGTTAGCTGTTGGCTTGCAGTATATTGCTTTTATTATATTTAGATATGATCCTTGTATCCCTAATCTTTCCAAGATCTTTATCATAAATGGGTGTTGAATTTTGTCAAATGTTTTTTCAGCATCTAATGAAATGATCATATGGTTTTTTCTTTCAGTTTATTGATATGATGGATTACATTGATAGATTTTTGTATGTTGAACCAGCCCTGCATCTCTGAGATGAAGCCTACTTGATCATAATGTATTTTTTTTTGATTTGTTCTTGCATCAGTTTGCCAGTATTTTATTGAGAATTTTTGCATCAATGTTCATGAGTGAGATTGGTCTCTAATTATCTTTCTTGGTTGAGTCTTTGTGTGGTTTTGTTATCAAGATAACTGTAGCTTCATAAAAAGAGATTGGCAGTGACTCTTCTGTTTCTATTATGTGGACCACATTAAAGAGTATAGGTGTTAGCTCTTCTTGGAAGTTCTGGTAGAATTCTGCACTAAAACCATCTGGTCCTGGGTTTTTTTTTTTTTTTTTTGGTTGGGAGGTTTTTGATGACAGCTTCTATTTCTTCGCAACTTATAGGTCTATTTAAACTGTTCATCTGGTCTTGATTTAATTCTGGTATATTGTTATTATCTAAAAACATGTCCATTTCTTTTACATTTTCCAATTTTAAATTTTGTGGCATACAGCCTTTTGTAGTAAGACCTAATGAGTCTCTGAATTTCCTCAGTGTCTGTGGTTATGTTCCCCTTTTCATTTCAGATCTTGTTAAATTTCATGTTCTCTCTCTGCCTTTTGATTAGTTTTGTTAGGGATTTGTTACAGGGTGAGCAGGGCCCCTTTATTCATCTTACACCTGAAGTAACCACACAGAAATTGTATTAATTAAATCACTGCCTGTCCATTATCTCTAGCCTCTTATTGGGTAACTCTCACATCTTGATTTAACCCATTTCTAATAATCTGTGTTCAACACGAGGTCGTGGCTTACTGGAAAAGTTTCAGCGTGTCTCACCTGTCGGCTCCTTTCTTTCTCACATACTTCAGTTCTGTCTTCTCTGCCTACCAAAGTTCTGCCCTATCAAAAGGCCAAGGCAGTTTCTTTATTCAACCAATGAAAGCAACATATAGACAGAAGGACCTCCTACACCATTTTCCCTTTTCTGTTTAAAAAGGAAAGGAATGCTTTAACCTTAAAATAGTAAGATTACATATAACAAAACAGTTATCAAGCAAGAATTACAGTTACAATATTTATATCTATTTTATCTTTTATCATAACAAAGGAAAACTATAACTATCCATTCTTCAACTCCATCAAAGACTCCAGAAGGATATAATATTACCTAAGTAAATAGGAAATACATTGTAAGCAAGTTCCAAAACTCTAGAAATGACAGAGAGATCTCGCTGCCTGGACAGTCACCCAAAGTTCTTCAGTACCGTTGGGGCATCCATCTTCAGTCTACTGGCCCATAGTATCCAGCAGACATTTCCATAAACCAGGAAATTTTAAAGACAGTTCAGTCACTTCCTTCTGTGTCCTGCAGAATGTCTCACAGGCTCTTTTATGAATCTGGAACCCCAAAGGATCACCTCACCTTTTGGCAAGTTCAGCAGTCATTTCTCTGTGGATTCTTCATGTCCAGTTTATGCAACAGTCCAGGCAAGAGCAGTTTCCTGCCCAAATGGTTAACCAACTCCATAAAGAGTCTCTTCGATGCCCATCTTCCTCAGGAAGTAGCTTGGTGCTGCCAGGAGCAGATGTGTCTCATTGTCATGAATAACCCCAAGTTATTAAAACATTTTAAATGCCATATTCTATAGTCTTGACAGATATGAAGAATGCCTATCTAACTGAAATATATCTCTAGATATCAAGAAAATCTAACTAACATGATGATAAACTTGACTATTATAGATGGAATATCCTTTAACCACCTATATTTCCTAATTATACATTACATTTTTAAATGAAATACACAATCACAATATCTTAATCAAGATCAGAAATATGCATATAACAAGATTGACCTTAAACTTATATCAATAAAGCAAATCCATACCAATGCAAATTATTTATATCTATACCATATTCACCTTCAAAGTTAAAAGAATATTTATAAACAATATTTAGGAATATAAATGTAGTTTTTTTCTCTCCAAACTGTTTCATGCTGTATGGGGGTGCTGTTAATCAGGTCTTTTATGGTGTTTCCTGTGTGCTAGGTTCATCTCAGTCAGCAGTTGAGTGAAGTAATTTTCTGAGAGTGTTCATGGCAACATTTCAGGAGGGCATGGTCTATCATACCATATCAGGCTAGAAGCAATCCGTAGTTTCTCGTCTTCTGTGAAAACAAAAGAAGAACCTCTTTTTGTAACAGGAGGGCCTGGTTGGTTTCTGTCCTCCCACCAAGTCCCACAATCATTAAATCACACAGAGAGACTCTGTACATTACAAACTGATTGGTCCATTAACTCAGGCTTCATATTAGCTCTTATAACGTATATTAACCCATTATCCTTATCTATGTTAGCCTCATGGCTCAGGACCTTTTTCAGCATGGCAAGCCACATTCTACTTCTTCACTGGTTTGTGCAGGAATACCAAGAGAACTTCTTGCTTCCGGGAATTCTCCTATTCTCCTTGCTCCACCTCTATTTCCTGTCTGGTTGTCCCAACTATACATCCTGACTCATGGCCCAATCAGCATTTATTTAAATCATGATTGACAGAATACAGAAATTAACCCATACCATCTTTTCCAAAGCATCATATCCTTAGACCCAAATTCTGAAGTCATAATAATTTTATAATATACATGCTGGTTTAGCTTAAGCAGCTGATACAATCAAATGTCTCTCTGTACTTCTTAGCTCCTTCACAGTCAAAAATAAATTAAAGAAAACACAATAATATACAGAATCCAGACTCTCTGTGAATTTTCCATTTTCACAGGGCTTATTTTTCTTTGTATCTTTTAATTTATAATTATCTATACTCTGTCTCTTTAAAGACTTTACTGTTTTTTTTAAAGCATTAACTTTATTTTATGACTTTCTATACTCTTTTTCTTCTCTCTCCTAAGCCTACATACATTTATCTAACACTGTGACCCATTTAGAGATCTTCTATGTCTGAATCTGTCTTATTGCATTGTCTTTAATTCTCTACTGTCCTTAAGAGCTTTTAAAATGCTAAGCATCTTGGTTGCAGCTGCTCTGGATGTTGGCTCTACCACTCTCCAATTTCAAAATGGTGGACCTACCATTTCTGCTAGCTCTGGGACTGCCACGTAGGGACTGCAATCAGTACTTTAACTCTAAGAATGAGCGTGCAGCACATAAACTCTTTTTATCTGAGTTACAGCCAAATCTACCATGCAGAGCACTGTGAAGCCTAGAAAAATCTCTGTGTATGGCCGCAGGAATCTGCCATGCTCTCCCACCTGCCCAAACCTAGTAGACTGATCCCACTGCCTGCCCAGGCAGAGAGCAGCGAGCCACAGGCATTGTCTCAGCCAGTTTCCTCCCAAACCTAGTGGGCACAGAACACCCAGGGCCCACAAATGTCGTTGAAATGGTTTATATACGGAGTTCACACTGGTGGAACAGCCCAGGAAGCCACATTTTAAAACTGTGCAGCTTTTTTCCTGCTGCAGCTGCTGAGTCAGGAAAATTTATCTGTGGCACCCTGCCAGCCAACAGCGAAAAGCTCTGTTAAACTCTGGTTTTTTGTTTTTTTTTTTGAATTCCTTTTTAAGCCCTCTTAGGTTTTAAACAGAGTTAGTTGGCCACGTTGGGGTACCAATTGTGGAGAGGAGAGCGGGCCTGCATTTCATCCCAGCCACTCAGGTAACTCACATCCAAAATAACCACACAGAAATTGTATTAATTAAATCACTGCCTGGCCCATTATCTTTATCATTTATTGGCTAACTCTCACATCTTGATCTAACCCATTTCTATTAATCTGTGTTCACCATGAGGTCATGGCTTACTGGGAAAGATTTAGCCTCTCTGACCTGGCATCTCGATAGCAGCTCTCTGATTCTGCTTTCTTTCTCCCAGAATTCACTTCTCTCTCCCTGCCTACCTAAGTTCTGCCTTATTAGGCCAAGCAGTTTCTTAATTCATTAACCAATGAAAGCAACACATACTGAAGTTCCTCCTACAACAGGGGTTTGTCAATCTTGTTGATTTTCTCAAAAAAACAGCTCTTTGTTTCATTGATTCTTTGGATTGTTTTCTGTGTTTCTATTTTGTTGATTTCAGCCCTCAGTTTGATTATTTCCAGTCCTTACTCCTCCTGGGTGAGTCTGCTTTTTTTTTTTTCTAGAAATTTCAGGCATGCTGTTTGGTCACTGATGTGAACTTTCTCTGTTTTCTTTATATGGGCACTTAGTGCTATGAACTTTCCTCTTCGCACTGCTTTCATAGTGTCCCATAGGATTGGGTATGTTGTGTCTTCATTTTTGTTGAATTAAAGTAAGACTTTAATTTCTTTATTTATTTCTTCCTTGACCCAGGGGTGGTTCAGTAGTTGACTGTTCAGTTTCCATGAGTTTATAGGCTTTCTGGGGGTGGTATTGTGGTTAAACTCTAACTTTACTTCATGGTTATCCAATAAGACACAGGTGGTTACAACAATTTTTTTGTATCTGTAGATGCTTGCTTTGTTACCAAGTATGTGATCAATTTTAGAGATGGTTCCATGAGATGCTGAGAAGAAGGTATATTCTTTCCTGTTTTGGTGGAATGTTCTATAGATGTCTATTAAGTCCATTTGATTCATTACATCTGTTAGTTCTCTTATTTCTCTGCTAAGTTTCTGTCTGCTTGACCTGTCCATTGGTGAGAGAGGAGTGTTGAAATCTCCTACTATTAGTGTGTATGGTTTGATGTGTGATAAGAGTTGTAGTAATGTTTCTTTTACATATCTGGGTGTTCTTGAATTAGGGGCATAGATATTCAGGATTGAGACTTCATCTTGATGAATTGTTTCTGTTATGAGTATAAAGTGTCCTTCTCCATTTCTTCCAATTGATTTTAGTTTAAATCAATTTTGTTAGATATTAGTATAGCCACACCCCCTTGTTTCGTAGATCCATGTGCTTGGAAAACCTTTTTCCAACTTTTTACTCTGAGGTAGTGTCTGTCTTTGAGATTGAGGTGTGTTTCTTGTAAACAGCAGAATGTTAGATCCTGATTTTGCATCCATTCTCTTAACCTGTGCCATTTTACAGGTGAATTGAGTCCATTGATATTAAGCGATATTAATGACCAGTGGTTGTTAATTCCAGTTATTGTTTTTTTTTCATTGTAGTGTTTGTTTGTTTCCCTTCTCTGAGTTGTGTTGGTGGAGGGTTGTCAGATGTCTGTGCTATTGTTGGTGTTGTTGGCTTCCTTGGGTTGAGGTTTTCCTACTGGGTTTGTGGATATGTATTGTTTAAATCTGTTTTGTTATGGAATATCTTGTTTTCTCCATCGCTGGTGAATGCAAGCTTTGCTGGGTATAGTAGTCTGGGTATGCATCCATGGTCTCTTAGTGACTGCAGCACATCTATCCAAGCTCTTCTGGCATTCATGGTTTCCATTGAGAAGTCAGTTATAATTCTGATAGGTTTACATTTATTTTACTTGACCTTTTTCCTTTGGAGCTCTTAATATTGTTTCTTTATTCTGTATGTTTTGTGTTTTGATTATTATATTCTGAGGGGATTTTTTTTATTCAGTCTATTTGGTGTTCTGTAAGCGACTTGTTCCTTCATAGGAATATCTTTCTTTAGGTTGGGAAAGTTTTCTTCTATAATTTTGTTGAATATATTTTCTGGGTCTTTGAGCTGTAATTCTTCTACTTCTTCTACCCCTATTATTCTTAGATTTGGTCTTTTCATGGTGTCCCAGATTTCCTGAGTGTTTTGTGTTAAGAATTTGTTGGATTTGCTGTTTTCTTTGGTCAATAAGTATATTTTATCTATAGTATCCTCTGTGCCTGAGATTCTTTCTTCAATCTCTCATATTCTGTTGGTTATACTTGTCTCTGTAATACCTGTTTGTTTACCCAGATTTTCCATATCCAGTCATCCCTCAGTTTTTGTTTTCTTTATTACCTCCATTTCGGTCTTCAATTCTTGAACTGCTTCCTTTACCTCTTTGATTGGTTTTTCTTGGGTATCATTGAGGGATTTATTAATTTCTTCTAACTTTTTGTTTGTCTTCTCTTTCATTTCTTTAAGGGAGTTGTTCACTTCCTGTTTCTGAGTCTCCATCATTTTCATAAGGTTACATTTAAAATCGATTTCTTCTACTCTTTCTGGGTTAGGATGTTCAAGTCTTCCTGTTGCATGTTCTAGTGTTATCATGTTTTCAGGATATTGGAGGAATTCTTGCATTGGTGCCTGCCCATCTCTTCCTTCAAATGAGGCCAGCAGAGTCTTGGCGTCTTGGTCCATTCTTTGCTGTGGCTGACTGTACTTGGGAGTTTTTCTTTGTCTTACCTATCCTTTCAGCACTGGAGCAGGCTGTGCTGGGGGATCCAAGGACCCTGCAGATAAAAAGGAATGCTTGGAGGCAGGGTGGAATGGGGTAAAGAAAGCCTGTAGCTGGGAACAGACCCCACTGGACAGCCAGAAAATCTAAGGGACTTGGAGGGGCCCTGGACTGAATTCCCTGGGACTGTCCAGCAGCATGGCCACGCACTCACCTCTCCAGATCCCCTCAGCATGGGAGCAGGGCCTCTTGCCAGGCTCCAAGGACCTCGCAGACAAAAAGACAGGCTTGAGAGACATGGTGGGACAGTACAAAGAATCCCCAGTGGCAGGAATACTTCCCACTGGCTCCCATGAAGCCTCAGCCCTGAAGCAGGTTGAGTTGGGGCATCCAAGGACCTAGCAGATGAAAAGGAGTGTTTGGGGGCAGGGTGGAATGGGGTAAAGAAAGCCAGCAGCTGGGAACACACCCAGCTGGACAGCCAGAGAAGCTTAGGGAACTGGAGGGGGCCTGGACTCAGTCGTCTGGCTGTGCGGCCACTCACTCACCTCTCTGGATTCCTCTCAGCATGGGAGCAGCGCCTCTTGCTGGGCTTCAAGGACCTTGCAGACAAAAGTTAAGAGTTTTCTTTTACAATCTTTCTCAATGAGTCCAAGTGAGAGAAGGTAGTCCTCTTGTCCTATTTTATGGTACCTTGGAGAACATTATCACAGCTATGTTTTCTTGCAGTATATTTAATGATAACAGCATTATAAATAGAGCTGTAGGTAAACAAAATTCACAGTTGTTATCTTTAATTGACAGGGCAAAGGAATAAAATGAGTGGTTATATGCAGCCTCTTTATCTTGTAATGTGCTTCTAAAATTTTATACTCTAAGCTTTTAATAACATGAAAATCAGAAGGATCACACTCAGTAGCCGAGCTCAGACTATAACTCCCTGAGTAGCCCAGGCTGACCTCGGATTAAATATGCAGTCAAGGATGCCCCTAAACATGAGATTCTGTTGCATTAGCCTCTCCGGTTCTAGAAGCATAGATGTGCTCAACCTCGGCCACTTATCTGTTTTTTTTTTTTTTTTTCATTTGTAAAGCTCTCTGAGGTGTGTGAACAACCTGAGACCCAGAGAGGAAATGCTATTTGTTTAAGATCACACATTAAGATGTTTGGGAATGGAGGCTCAAAGCCAGTGATCTATGACACCAAACGAGTCCAATGGAGACCTTTGTAGATGCTGAGAAAAAGGGGGCTAGTGAATGCAACTCTTAAGCTGGATGCCATCTCCCTCAAGTCCTCTGCAGATTTTGGCCCATTATCTTTTAGCTTGGAGGAATTTATGACCATTTAAATATTTTTTCCATTTATGAAAGCTTTT
>PVIU01026943.1:0-21211 GCA_004026605.1 Ondatra zibethicus | reverse complement strand
CACACACACACACACACACACACACACACGACAGACAGGACTGGGTGCTGAGCCCAGGTCTTGGTGATGTCTGCTTAGCTCTCCCAGCCATTTACTCTGCTCCCCAAGGGAAAACTCAGAATTTGGCAGGGAGTCCATTCCCATGGAATTCAGGGCTGCCCTCGTACCCCGCGGAATGGCCTGGCAGGGTTCTCACAGATAGGCCATAGAGGGTATCCAGCCTCTGCAACTTCGAGGATGAGGGGCGAGGGCACAGGAACACTCGCCAGCCTCTTCCTCGGCCCTCACAGCTTGGCTGCATGAGTTCCTCTTGGCAGCACTTACACATAAAACTCCTCCACTGGGGCCTGACCTCTGGGCCATGGAATCCATGTTGAGTTCATGTCCATTTAGACATGGCTCTCTTTCAAGCAATCAGAAAAAAATGTGGCAAAATTTAACAAGAACAGAACTAGATCCTTCTATTCTCCTTTGCTCAAAAACATTAAATGTAACAGAAAGAGGAAAGAAATGGAGCCTTTGTGGGAATGGCTGACTTCATCTGCATCTGGACGCAGAGATGGGAAAGCCATCCGAGCTCAAATGGCCTTATAAAGCATCCGTAAGCAGGAGAAGAGCTGATCAGAAATGCACTTTTTGGCCCACATTTCCTTTTGTTTCTCCCTTGGGATCTCTCTTTCCTGCTTTTTGTGCTTTCTTTCTGAACCCCTCCCTTTTGTCTGCCTTTACATACAGAGGGACTCCAGTCCTCAGAAACAAACGCCTTCTCTCCAGCACCATCTTGGCCGTGAGACTACTGCTCTCTCAGAAGCAGTCTTCCAGGGTTATGTGGAGTTGAGTACAGCATGGGGTGCTGCTGGACAAGGTGGCCGGGCAATGTGTCCTTTATTGACTCTTCTTTTTATATACTGTGGAAATAGAGAGAGAAGCTCCAAACTCTGTAATCTTGACAAACACAGCAAATAAAGGGGGGTCTCCAACAGTAGGCGTGCCCCATTTTCCATAAGGATGACGTGGGTGCCAGGCTGGGGTAGGAGTCCCTACCCTGTGGTTTCTACAATACTCCATGTACATCTGGGGCTCCCATTTCTCCCAATTTTAGAAGTCTCTGTTTCACTAAAGAGGTCAAGTTCTTGTCGCCACCATGGTGCTCGGATTAATCAATGAACACTGAACATTCTAGAAAGCACAGCACTCTGAAAGTGTCATGGTCCTGAAAGTTAATAGACTTTGTGTAGGGCTAGCCTGTGGACTCAAGTATAGGGCTAGCCTGAGAACTCAATAGACTTCCTTTAAATGGTTCCTATGGCAAAAGACTGCATGAGGTGTGCCAGAGAATCTAATTAAGAACCTTTAATTAATTAAGATTAGTTAAGAGCCTTTAATCCCAGCAGAAGCAGGTGGATCTCCAAATCTGAGGTCAACCTGTGAGTTCCAGAACAGACAGGGCTACACAGAGAAACCCTGTCTCAAAATCCCCCAAAGAATAACAACAACAACAACAACAACAATAAGAAGCTTCAAATGCAAAGGCTGTTGGGAGGACAGGGACCTGCTTGAGTTTCTGTCTCTGCAAGTAATGTTGAGACAGCAGCCAGGACACCGGCAAGGGACAGTATCTAAAGGCTAAGTGTGCACAGCAAACTGTCCCCTTCTGGTGCTTAATGAGAAGTGCGATGGAAAGGGGTCAGGTGAGAAAGTGGTCAGATGGCTTCAGCTGCACACTGCATGAGTGAATTCCCTGAGGACTTAACTTGCTGGCCCATTAGACCCTCCACTTATCAAGGATCCCATCTTCTTTTGCCCATTTCTAAATCCCCGTGCTTCTTCTCCTGTGTGCTTTCCAAGAAGCACATCAGGTCAGACTTCAAGGAATGAGAGCCGGAGTGACCGGCTGGCCTAGTTCATGGCCGGAACCAGGCACGGTTCCGGTTCAGTCAGTTCCTTATCAGCAGCCCTGGATGCCCCTTGAGCAGGGACAGAATGTGCTAAATGACATTAAAGGAGCCAACAGGCATAGAACCCATAGTTCTCCAGGAAGAAGGTGAAGACCACCAACACATTTTTCAGTTATAACAAGAGAAGGTTGCAATGGACTAACACCTGAGAACTAAGGAGTTGGGGAATACTAAAACATGAAATCTCTTTTGGAAGTAATTTGGCTCCAGAATTTCATGAAAAAAATATGATATAGAAATTTGACATGGAATAGTTATTGCATTAGCCATGTGAAACACATACATATGAGTACATGTACATATAGACACAAAGACGTATGCATGTGTGCACACACATACACATTCACACATATGCACACACAAACACACATGCATATGCACACACACAGGTACATGCACACACATATACACACACACTAGTTGACCCTGTATTGAGGTCATGCCTGAGCTAGCTTGAGCGAAGAGATGATGTCTGCAGGCATTTTGACTATGAGATGCCATGCATGGAGCATGGTCAAAACCAGACAAACAGGTATCCAAATTTCAGTTATGTTATTTGCTTACTGTGTGACCTTAAGTAAATTAGCAGGCTACTCTGCCCTGGAAGTCTTATCGGTTAGGATAAACAATTGCTCCGAGTTCTTAGGAGCATGCACTGGACACACAATGGTGCTCCATGTGTGAGGCTGCTCCTCCTCCATGGATGTGCAGGGTCTGCAGCAGTGAGCACACAGCTATTACAATATCTATGCTACATAGTTTTCTTTTTTCTCTTCTGCTTCCTCCTCCTCTTCTACTTATCACCTCAAATGGTTTATAACTTCTCTGAAGTTTTTGAAGATCTCCCCCCCCGTGTGTATGTGTGTGTGTGTGTGTGTGTGTGTGTGAGAGAGAGAGAGAGAGAGAGAGAGTATTCATGTGTGTGTAGGTGCCTGTAGAGAACAGGAAATGGTGTCAGGTCCTGTGAGCTGGAGTGACAGGAATTTTGAACTGTCTGTCATGATGTAGGTGATCGGAACTCAGTCTGGTACCCTGCAGGAGTAACAGGCAGGGAGTCTTTAACTGATGAATCATCTCTCCAGTTCTTTATTCTATTTAAAAATTTAATTTAAAAATTATCTTTAAGTGCCAAGGCTCAAACCCAGGGCCGTTTACATGCTATGTAAGCTCTCCAGCACTGAGCAATAGCTCCAGCCCTTGGGGTTTTCATGTTTCTCCCTTCCATGTGCCTTTGATCAGTAAGCTACCAGCAGGCACAGTCCACCAAATCAGAGCCTTTTTAAGAGGCAGAAAAATCTAAGAGGTCTAGAGACAGGGTCCCCCACGGAGGAAAGGCATATAGGGGTGTGGGCTGTGGCGGGAAGTGATAATCTAAGCTCTGTCTGTGGGTGTAGAAAGCACTGCCAGGGCACTGCTGGAGACCAAGGGCTGCTGTAGTGATGGATGCAGGGGGAGGAAATGAGCAAACAGATGATGACGTGGTCCAAGAGGGAGTCAATTACTACACAGAAAACGTGTAGAGACACTTCAGAGCTACAGCGCACTGGATAGAAAGACTTTAGGTAGAGATTCAAGGACACTTCACTAATGTGGCATGGTACTCTACATTTAACCCCTGGATAGGAATTATAATTATGATAAGCTGCTTATCTTAGTATTCAATACTTACCTATTTATCAACTGAAAACACCGAGGGAAGAAAATGAAATTTTGATCTACCCACATTGTGGCAAAGGGAAAGGGCAAATGTTCTGGCGGACCAGCATGAACTCTTTCTTCACTTATTGTAATGGGACACACATTTCATAACATTAATACACCAGGGAGTATCAAGTATGGATGTATTTGAAAATATGATGGTAAGCACCACATGGAGCAACCAGAAATGATGGGAGTGACATCTTTTTCCTCTTTCTCTCCCCATCCATATGTTGACCATTTATTTCAAATATTCTATTAGTTGTCAGAGGCAAACTAAACGAGAAAATACCTAAATTACAAGTAGACTCTGGTCTCTAGAATTTTCAAAGTCTTATTCAGGGATAACCTATGGACTTAGCCATAATTTAAGGTAGAAGTCAATGAATGTGATAAGAAACATGGCATGTTTGGTTTAGGTGGAGAATAAAACACCTTAGTCAAATTTCTAGAAAATTACAATCCTGTCGACCAGATACCTAACTCAATGATAGTATGGTATTATAAAACTCACTAAAATGCTTACATACATTGGGCTCTAGTAGAGGAGGAAACTAAGCCAGGTTTGGGGAGGAGAATCACAGCAACAGAGCATCTCTGGAAAGGCTGAGTCCTGCACAGAACTGTCTAAGATGAGAGATAGGAGGCCACAGTTAGTAGATATCAGGCAGGGAGTCTTGGGAAAGGGCCCCTAGAGAGGAGAGCAGTAAAGCAGAGCCCTAGGAGAGACTGCCTCCAGGGCAAGGCTGGATTCCAGCTCACAAGATGTGGTGAAGTTGTAGAGGTAGGAGGAGCCCAGCCCCTGGACTCATCCCTGGGGAGTATGGAGCAAGGGAGAATTGCTTACTGTGAGGATGCTGTCTGAGGTATACAGCAGTCGAAGAGAAGGAGGTTGAAGGTGGAGACCATTACAGAAAAACATGACCAATCAAAATGCTGAGAACAAGTGACCAATGTGGTACCCACCCACAACCGATACTTCTGTAGTGTGACTCTTGCACCTAAGGCTCAGGAAACATTGTAGAGGAGGCGGAAAGGTTGTAAAAGCCAGGGAGACAGGACGTTTGCTGTGAAATTGTGTTTCCTAGAGATGTCGGTGAAGCTATAGCCATCAAAATGGCTGCCTAAACAAGTCCTGAGCAAGGATGATAGCAACAGAAGACGTGCTAATGTGCAGGGGAAACCCCACAGGGCTCATGTCTTAGACAGAGACCTGCAGGAGATTGAGGAATGTTGAGGTTGGGAGAAGGTGTCTGCTCTAGAGAGGGAAGAGCACACTCATTGGTTATTTGATACCAAGTAGTCCTGAAAACATATCCATACAACTGACATTATATGGATTGAAGAGGTTGTATTTATATACTTCAAAGATGTGTGTGTGTGTGTGTGTGTGTGTGTGTGAAAGAGAGAGAGAGAAAGAGGGAGAGAGGGAGAGAGAGAGAGGGAGGGAGAAAGGGAGAGAGAGAGAGAGGCCACGAATTTGAGGGGTTCATGGGAACGTTCCATAGAAGAAAAGGCAAGAGGAAAAACAATGCAATTATATAATTAATTTAATTATATCCTAATATAATTTTTAATTATATCTTAATATAAGAAAATAAGAAAAATATTAAAAAGGAGGCTGAGGGAGACTTGAAATAGCATAATAGCATGTGGACAAGAGCAGCAGCCAGGTGGGCATGGCTGTGCAATTGTGCAACAACAACTGACATGCTGACTTTGAGGAGCACCAGAGGTTGACCTCTGACCACCGCATGCGTGCGCGTGCGCACACACATACACACATACACCATTATTCTGTTTTTCATCTTTATTGGGATGTAGTACATGAACCTAGCAACCAGAGGTTATGCTGCTTGTAACATAAAGCAAGTAGTTCATTTAAAAAGTCACTTGCTTATTTAATTTAAGAGAGAGAGAGAGGGAGAGAGGGAGAGAGAGAGAGAGAGAGAGAAAGAGAGAGAGAGAGAACTTTACAAGTCCCCGTCACTGATTTTAGACTTCACCCTTGCTCTCTGTTGTAGTATACAAATCCAGAACTGGGCCTGGCACACAGTAGGCATTCCATATTTTTTGAATGAATAGATGCATGAATTCAAGGTAGTGCCAATGTTAAGAATGAAGCAGATCTGAGTTTATCCTGGGACCCTTGACTATAGACCTTTGGTGGGACAGACCAGGAGACTGAAGAGCTCCATGGATTTGGAGAAGGCAAGTCAGTGAATTCCCCTGAAGCTCTGAAAGTTCAAAGCACTTGCTCACAATTACAGCTAGAAACTCATTTTGTGTCTGGGTCTAAGCATTAGTTTCATGGTGAAAACCAAACTTTTCTCTGTAAGCTTCAAAGATAAATGATAAAAGAGCAAAGAGATGAAAATGCAAATGTAATGCTTCTGACCTGTGAATGACAGCCCATAATTCACCTGTATCAACCTTTTTCCTTTTTGGCAAGATGTAGCCATGGTACTTCATAACTGAAGTCTCCAAGCAGCCATAGGCCCTTGGCAGCAATTGCTCAGCTTCTCTTGAGGCTCTCTCCCATCTTCTTTCCAGGCCTCATACCCCTTACATCACCTGCGGCCACACGCTTGTCACTTCCTTTGAACTCTACTGATGGCTTCCTAGGCTGTTGGCTCTCTGTAAACTCATTTCTTCCTCTAACCTGGGTCTTGTCTCTAAGTTCAGTCCTGGCACTGGCCCAGTTTGATGACCTTCAGCTAATCTCTAGCCTTCAGCAGAGGCTTGGATATTATATCTATAAAACTTTGAATTCAAGATGATTTCCCATTTAGAAAAGAGTTTTATCTGATGCAAGATTTCTATCTCCTGTCTGCATGCTCATAGGCTAATAACGCTTAGAAGTATTGTCAGAATATGAGAGCTAAGCTGGTCCTTCCACCAGTACTTGGTGCATCTTGGAAACAGTGCTCTGAGTCTTTGTATTTAGGGCATATGAAAATTACTATAAGAAGGTGTGCAAGAGGGCAGGCTATTGCTTGATTGACAGCAATGGTTGCTAGGAAATGTAGAAGATCCTCTTGACTAGGTAGGGAGAGTGGGATGAGACTCTTAGGATTTGATTGAGGAACTTGGCTTTCTGCTAAGGGAGAATGTATAAATTTGTGTTTCAGTCACAACAAACCATCCATTCACTGGCTGAATTCCCTCCTAGCAGTTTTAGACATAGAGAATTCTAAACCAAATATAGAAGCCATTTGAGTTGCATAGATCCAGTGTTAGGACAGAAATATTCACACTTTCAGGCAACTAGCCATATGGCTTTGAAAAAGAATGCATTTTTAGTTCAAGAGGGAAGATCTTTGGAAATTAAAAAAACATTTTGAGTCCTGATAAACCAATTAAGTCGCGATGAACCATTCAATGGAAAGCCATTGGCTGCTGTGTAGGAAAGACAGACCTTTAGCCTGAAGTGCTCTCTGCATGTCTGCCACTTCTTAAGGCTGTTTTTAAAAGATGAATATATTCTTGGCATACTCATTGAGAAATGTGGAAATGGTCTTCGCCATTGGGAGATGGCTGCTGATTTATCTATCAGCATGCATCTGTGGGCTTGGGCCCTGGAACCTGGGAAGGATGGGAAGCTGAGGAGAAAGAGGTGTGCACAGCTGGTAACACCAGCAGTGGGTCTAGGAATAAGATGGTGGACGCTGGTGGTGGGAACACCTTATATATATCTCCTGTTAGCTGCACAAGTTTTATCATCAGGAAGCTCAAGTATGACACAGATTTTAAAAAATCCCTTTGTTAATGGCTCTGAAGGAAAGAAGAAGTCAGAAATGTTCTGTTCCCGAAGACTTAATTTTTTATGCAGATTATTTTACTAGTGATTAATATCAGAAAAAATATGTTCTTGGTAGTCCTTATAATGATCTACTATGACATTCATCCCAGCAAATCCTACCCATGAGCCATATTTCCTCATGGATGGACTCAGTGGCTCTGAAACAGACCATGGGACTTCTAGCTTGCTTTTGATCACCCGAGTTTAGAAAAATGTTGAGCTTGTCTGTGGCTCAGTTCTCTGACTTGTAAGATGAGAGTAACTCCCTTCTATGAGTTAAATGAGGCACTTCAAGCCAGAGGGATGGAAGTCAGCCTCCCTATAGGCTAAGCTATCAATGTAAACATTTAATTACTATCTCTTCATTGGTTGTTTCCATGGTTGTACGTCTAGGTCAGACAGATCGCCCTGTAGGCGCCTATCACAGTGTGGACAGCTGAAGAGCCAGCAGCAGCTCTCTATTATCTCTGCAGAGCTGTTTATATGTTAGAATTCATGTCCTTAGCATGGCCTGTGCTAATCTGATGCCTCCTTTCCATGAGTGCTTGCTTCCTTAAAGGAGATATTTTGATTATTTGAGGCACTTAACACCAGACTGAGAATAATCCTCACTTATTGTGTGGTTTTGTTTGGGAATCACCTTGTTCCACTGTCCATGCAAGCCCAGCAGATCCTCAGATCCTATTCCAAGTCCACCATAGCTTGAGGAGCAGCTGAGAGAGCATCGCAAGTGGCTTAAGGAGGCACACAAGGAGTGTCAAGAGAGAATTTGAACCCATGTTCAAATTCAAAACCCAGGACAAAATGCTTGCATGTGGCATTGGAAGGAAGTTCTCTAATACATTTCAAAATCATCTAAAATTGTTTTATTAAAGGATTATATGGTTATTATGTCATATTAATGTTGTAAAATATTTACAAGTCTACCCAAGTCTATGCCACAGCTCATAATTAAAACACACACGTGCGCGCACGTGCACACACACACAGAGCGGCGGGGGCAGGGGATGAAATCTTTTACCCCTCCAGCTGACAGTTCGTGGTTTTCCATCTCTGCCATGCAACTTGCTGCCCTATGGTAACGCACATCTGCCAGCAACATGAACAACACAATATTCAATCTCCTCCCTCCCTCCCTCCCTCCCTCCCTCCCTCCCTCCCTCCCTCCCTCCCATCCAGGAAGGGATTTCTCTACCACATTCCCTGGTGGTCAGAAATTACTCACCAGAATGTGTTCTAGAGGAGTGGCCAATTTCTTGACACTGTTTATCAGGGTAGAATTAAGCCTTTATTTAATGTAAAACCAAAGGACATAAGACAACTCTGGATTTATTTCTATTTTTAGATCCTTATTTTGCTATAGTTATGATTATTGTACCCCTTATCACTCCAACCAGGCATAAGTCTTTATGGAAGCCATTCCTGCTTTCTACTCCCTGGGGAAGCCCTTAGAGTTCTCATGCCATTGCTTTTTCTATGCAGCGTTAAAGCGATAGTTTAAGGTGCTCAGCTCTGTCTCTAGATGGTGCCTGAGGCTTCGGGCTGGTGAACAGATGGTGAGCATTGAGTCACATGGGATCTGTAGAGAGGCTGGGATTAAATGCAACAGTTGGCCACATCAGTGACCACCCTCAGCATCACCTCTAACCTTATTCCAATACTCAACCTAACCTCAATGTCTTCTGTGTAATAGCATTCAGTGCATAGTAATCTGATTTTCTGGTTGGATGAATGAACACCAAGCATATCAGGAACTGATTGACAATGGATATATCACCAAAGCATTAGTTGTAAGAATTGCTGATCATTACAGAACCCCAAAGCAATGAGAGTGTATAAGGAAACTTCAATGCTTGCTCTAGATATACTGAGAGAACCAAGCTCTTATGAGCCCAAAAGGACCACTGGGTTTCTGGTATTAATCATGTTTCACCGTAAGCATAAGAGTATCCCATAATAACCAAATTAATTGTCCGTGAGAGTTCTGGGGTAGAGTACCAGAGCCCTTACCTGTCTGTGCTGTTGAGCGACTTGATATCCCAGGCCTGAGATGGGCTGAGTCTGCATTTTCTGAAGCATGATCTTTTGCTGAAGTGGCAGGGGTGGCCTTAGCAAAGACTGGCTTGATAAAGGTTGGGTGGTTTGGGATGGTGGCTGCTGCTGCTGCTGCTGCTGCTGCTGCTGCTGCTGAGCTGCCAGAGAGCCTTGCTGTTGCTGTTGTTGTTGCTGCTGCTGTGGCTGCTGCGGCTGCTGCGTGTAGTGCAGGAGAGAAGGCTTGCTCTGGGAAGGCAAAAGAGAAGGCATCTGCTGGTTTGCTTGGTCTGAGTTAAAATGGAACAGAGGCTTGGTGTTGCCATGCCGGGGCTCCAAGGTTGAGTGTGGGTTGTTAATAAAACTTCGACTGAGATCCTGAGTCTTTTGCTGCAGAAGCACATCCAGGTGTCCAGCCTGGGCTGAGGGGCTAGCCTTGTACGTATAGTTGGCCACTGCTTTGGACTGGTTGCTGCTGCTGGCTACCCCAGGCATAGATGACCCCTGTGGGCTGAATGGCTGCTGGCCTAAGGAAGGACTGGGGATTTTTTCCTGCACAAATGCCCCTGGAGATGGCCCAGCAGAGGATGGCAGGGCTGGCCAGCTGGGAGGAGTCTGCTGCTGTTGCTGCTGTTGCTGCTGCTGCATCCGTGCATGCTGCTGGCGATTTGCAGCTATCTGCTTGAGCTGCTGGGCATGGGATACTTCTTGCCAGCTTGGCAGGGCCCTATTTGCTCCTGCTGCTGTCTGAGGCTGAGGCTGACTCTGGGGGATTGTGGGGATTGGGGATGAAGTAGAGAGAGCAGAGCTGGCCAAGGAGAATGCAGGGCCAGCTGATGGGGGCCTTAGCTGGGGAGAGCCTGAGGTGCCCTGGGTCAAACCAGGCGAATATTCGCTTTTGATAATCATCTTCTCCATGGGCAGGGAAGGTCTTGGTGTACTCCTCTGGCTCTGCTGACCCAAGTCAATGCTGAATGGGTCATCCTGCTTAATAGTGGCATTGATCATGTTCTCCAGTTCCAGGTCACTCATGGGAGGCACTGATATGTTGGTCAGCTCATTGAACAGTTCCTGCAGTTCGGGGTCCATCAGTTGCTCTCCAGGGTCATCTCCAAACCTACTATCCTGCGTCATTTGTTTATCCACATGCTTACTGCAAGACAGGGTCTCCCCAGGCTCTTTCTTCACCTCCTTTAAGCCCATGTTAAACATAGTGTTGCCAGGAGAGTGAACAGGAGGGGGCAGAGCATTAGTCTTTCTCAGGGGTGCTTGGCTCATGGTCAAGGGGCCTGACATCATATGACTTTGTCCATTATTTACTGGGAGGGTACCCTGACCTGTGGAAAGGTTCTCCCCAACCCTGATCCTTTTGATATCGAGGAGCGAGCTGTTGACAAAGC
Organism: Ondatra zibethicus; assembly: GCA_004026605.1. Classification (NCBI taxonomy): domain Eukaryota; kingdom Metazoa; phylum Chordata; class Mammalia; order Rodentia; family Cricetidae; genus Ondatra; species Ondatra zibethicus. Next base: position 10,322 of record PVIU01026943.1, on the reverse strand, counting down.
CATTGGGCCTCTTGCTGTTGGCAGGAGACAGGTTGATTATTTGTTTTCTTTTCAAGGAGCCCTGGAGCTGAAAGACAGAAAGAACATAAAACAGACATGTTTAAGATTTCAATTCAATTTTACCAAGTGCAATGCTATACTTTATTTTTAAAAAACATTACTTTCCAGCTTCTATGCTCAATATTTAAACCTTTAATTAAAAAAAACCTTTATTTTGGTTTTTAGAAGCAGGATCTCATTTATTCCAGGTTGGTCTCAAGCCTGCTATGTAGCTGAGGATACCCTTGAACTTCTGATCTTCCTGCTTTAGCCTTCCAAATGGCTGGGATTACAGGTGTGCACCACCATACCCAGCTTTTGTGGGGCTGGGTATGAAACCTATGGTTTTATGCATATTAGACAAACACTCTACTGCCTGAGTTGTAGTTCCTGCCTACACGAATTCAAATATCTGTTCCCCAAGGAGACCTGGTCTGAAATATAATGGGATACACAGAAGAAAATGAAATTAGTTTAGAGGTCCCCCAAATCCCCATGATTGACACACAAATTAATAGGAGAAAGGATTCTTCTAACACATGAGGACTTATGCTTTCTTCTTTTACTGAAATCAAGAGAAATATCTCTCACACATGCACACACTGCCCGAGGCAGCTATCTACTCTAAGTGCTCACACTTTGACCAAGTTGGGAAATACCAATAAGTTTAAGGAAGTACAAAATTTCTAGCTTCGTTTTATATTCCTCCCCAGGTTCAACCTTACCCTATTTGGTATCTTCTAAATAAGTTAGAATAGCCCTCAGGTCCAAGGAGACCTCCTGAAAATCATTCCTGAATTTTCTTTCTCTAATCCCATGACTTTGCATTTAGGGCTGTGAGGGGCTACATGACAAGAAGAGTTATTGTCTGGACTCAGCCTGTTGCCGCATGCATGCTGTTCCCAGATCCTCCTTCCTCACTAAGACCTAGGATGTCTGGGTGCTCACACCCTGGGCTCCTTCATGCTGGAAGGGGCAATGCTACATGGAGATGCATTTATTAAATGAGACTTTTTTCTTTTGCTGCTGTGTTAGTTAGTGTTCTTCAGCTGTGAAGAGACACCACAGCAACTACAACTTCTATAAAAGAAAGCATTTATTTGGGGTCTTGCTGACACTTTCAGAGGAGTTAGTATATTATCATCATGGTGGGAATCCAACAGGCATGGTAGGAGAGCAGTAGCTGAGAGCTTTGCATCCTTCTCTGTAGGCAGTGGGAAGAGAGAGAATGACACTGGACCTTGCGTGGACTTTAGAAACCTCAAAGACCCCTAGTGGCATACCTCCTCCAACAAGGCCATGCCTCCTAAGTCTTCCCAAACAGCTCCACTAACTGGGGACTAAGCATTCAAGCATATAAGTCTATGTGGGGCAACCTCATTCAGACACCACAGCCACTAAACCTTGCAGCAAAACCAAGGTATTGAGAAGCAATATTGCGAATGCGTTGTAAGAAAAGGTGCCGGGGGCAGTCTGAATCACGCTCACGTTCCAGTGCTGTCATCATGCGACTTGCTTGTCTGAGTCTCAGTTTTCCAACCTAGAAACATTTTCATAGGAAGGATCTAGTTAACTTATGTAAAAATTGGCACAGTGCTCACTGTAGTAATTTCATAAACTATAGCTTATAGTAAAGGGCAAGGGCTCACTGTGTTGTGTGTGTCTCTCCACAGTAACGTGTCTGTGCAGGTCACAATGCCAAATCACTTCATTCCCTTACCTGCTGAACAGACTGAAGGCTGGGAACCTCACATCCATGGAACAAGGCTGGAGGACCATGGAGCCATACCAATAAATGTTTTAAGAAGATAAAGCATTCGTCACTGGTTTCCTGAACAAACGGCTGGTTTGTCTCTAAAACAAGAGCTGTACCCACCACAGTGTGGCTTCCATGACTCTGCTCACAGACCTAAATTATTTAATGTGAGCTCAGGATAACTGCAGAGAAGCCAAAGTTAAAATGCTTTTCAGAAAATTATACCATTTCTCTCCCTTCCCTTCTTATTTATAGACACCCCCTTGCCCTCTTGAAGACTTCCCAATTAAGCAAAGGAAATTCACAGAACTATATATACCTTATGTACCAGGGATTTTAAACATGATGGCTTTATTCTGGGCATCTGCCTAACTGATCATTAGATATACATTAGGTGTGCATTATAGATAAGAAAACCAAGGCTCACGGGATAAATTCACTCTTCCAGGTCACAGAACTAGTAAGTGATAGGTCTGCTTGGGTCTAAAGCCCACCATTTCCATCCTATTATATTTCAGAAAGCTGGTCTAGGCTCAAGGCTCACATGGCAGGAAGGGGGGCAGAGGCAGTGAGGACAGAGCCACCTTAGAATGTAGGTAAAATGGGCCTGAATTGGGAATGGGCGGGATGCAGAACAGGACTGGTCAGTCCCATGAACTGTGAACTGTGTCCCTTGCCACTGGGCTCATCAGAGCCTGCTCTGGCTGACCCTGTGCACTGCCTGGCTTGTTGCTGACTCCTAACAGGAAAGCAGCTTGACCCATGCTGGGCCAGTCGATCGTCCATTAAGACTGTAGACTTGGGGAAAGTGAGACCAGACCCACTAGTCGGGCTGGGAGCTGTTGCAGAGGCATGGTGGAAGTCTGCTCTAGAGCATGGAAGCAGAGTGGAGAGGGTCTCTGCATCTTTGAGACACTGTGGCATCTTTAGAGGGTCTTCTTGTCTGCTCAAGTTAGTATGAATGAGGCTACTGTTACTAGCCAAGTGCTTTAACCTTGTCCCTCCAGAGTCCTGATGTCCCATCAGTGAAGAGCAAATTGAAGCCAAGGGCAGCCTGCTGTCTTGTCTTTTCTGCTGTCTGTCTTCTTTTCTCACACAATAATGGCAGCCAGCCCCACATTAGGCAGAAACCCAAGGCAGCCAGCATCTAGGGTAGAGAAGAGGCCGGCTGGCCCAGAGAGTCAGCCATGTTGCTTGTGTTTCATATCAGAATGAGCAGCATTTGAAGAGTCTTTTATCCAGTAAGGAACAATGGAATCCATTCTTTTTCCAGGTTTGCGTTTTCACCATTGATTTATTTTCTATTACTTTGAAAAAACCAAAACCACTGAAAACTTGTTCTGCCAGATTCTTCTCTTGCTCCACACCTCTCCCCCGCCCCCCAACCTCAGCTGCACACACTGCAGGATGCAGCCTGCCCTCTCTCTGTGGGCTACCAGGAGCACAAAAGCAAGCACAGAAGGAGCTCTCTGGTTCTTTCTGGAAGTAGTTGCATCAATGGTCATTTATTCAGGCTGATAGTACCAGACATTGAGCCAAGCAAGCTCTTCGCCTGGGTAAATGATTCTTACAGCTTTCTGAGTCCTCAAAGTAATTCTTTTAAGTGTTCTTTCCCCTTCTCCTGCATTTTCTAGATGAGAAAGGTGAGTAAGAACTGAGTACCAATTCTAGGTCGCCCACGGCCGAGTCAGCAATGAAACAGTGCTTCCAGGGCAGACCTTGCTCTCAGACATAAGTGCTACCCACATCCACTGAAGGGCCAGGCACTGACGGCTGGTTCTGAAATGGACTCACTGGTCTACGGAAGACTCCCTTCTCAAACACAATGCACCGATGCTGCAAAGCAGTGAGCCAGCACAGGCCAACCTGGCCCCAGCACTCTGCTTCTTGATCATTGAGATACTCTTAGTTCTCGTTCAGCTTTAACCACGTCTTTTCTAAATTGTTCTGGACGCAGTGGTGAGGCAGCTAAGAAGAAAGAGCACTAGAAAGATGGACAGCATGTCCAGGGCATGGATAAAACATCCAGGCCCCCTGAGGATGGATGTCAGGGAGAGAATGGTGACGACATCATTGGTTTGAGGTTGATAGAGACGTCTCTTGATGTCGGCCTGAAGCTCCAGTGTGAGAGAGAGATGGGACAAGAGGTCACTCCATCAGTAAAGAAGATTTGTTAAGTACACAGAGAGAGCTCCGGGCCACATCTTATCATATCGCTCTTGGTTTCCAGGAGATGCTGCAGTTGACAAGGCTGGAGACAGAAGACTCCGCCCTCTAACCCGTGCAGCACCTGCTCCTTTACTCCTCCTTACTGTGTATGGACCAAAGAGCATCTTGAACTTTTCATGAGAAATCCAAATTGCTGTGCTGATTTGTGAGGTTCTGTACTGAACGCACACCCTGGCTGGTCAACTGGAGGGCTTCTCTGGGGTGCGGCCTTCCGCAGCAAGTCTCGTCTGGTTTACATTCCACAGGGAATCCTGATTTCTGTTGAGATCCAGCAGCCTGTTGCTCTTCACCCCAGTCCTTGCTCAGTCTTCCCTCTGAACACCCCTTGTCTTTTGAGACAGACGGTCCCTGCTGGGGTGGGCACAAGTGTGCTAAGGCTAGGCAGAGTCTACCAACAGTGACCTGTCTTCCGGGGCTGGGGTGGAAGCGCAGAGGGCGCTGATGGAAGACCGTGACCCATTGGTAAACAGCGCTGCTTGAAACAGCTGTGCTTCTCTTCTCTAAAGGCCTTGAAACATAAACTTCCTGGAGGGCTTTGAAAGCACCACGGTTGCACAATCCTCTGGTTTCTGTTTCTTCCCCTGCCCCCATCCTGTCCCACAAACTAAATGCACCCTTTGTCTCCATTGCTGCCCTAGAAATAAGGAATGTACCTCACAAAGGTAACAATTCAGCCCATAGGCCACAGTCTATGCCCTGCCTCCTCCAAGTAGATTCCTGTCCCTCTCAATCAGGCAAACATGCAGGAACCAAATCTGTAGCTGCCTGGATTTGTGTGTGTGTGTGAGTGTGAGTGTGTGTGTGTGTGTGTGTGTGTGTGTGTGTGTGCGCACGTGTGCACACACACTTACCTGGATCCCACCATATGTGAGTTTTCCTCACAGTGCATTAGAGATGGGATTGATGCTAGAAATTAGAGATGATCTAGACAGAGACCAACCCAAAAGGTCATGTGTCTCATTGGTTCTTATAGATATGTTTAGGATCTTAGAATAACTCCTTTAAGCTCATTACAACTCTAGAAAATGAGAGTAATTCCTCCCTGGCTCTCACTTTCTCTTAGAAGGGTCACTTCCAAGTCTATCATCAACCATCAAAATCATTGAAAGAGAAAAGAAACTGGAGATTTGAGACCTTTTCCAAAGACATTAAAAAGCTTCCTTTCAGCTGGATGGTGGTGGCACATGCCTCTAATCTCATTACTCTGGAGGCAGAGGTAGGCGGATCTCTGTGAGGTCAAGGCCAGCCTGGTCTACAGAGTGAGTTCCAGGATAGCCAGAGGTGTTATACAGAGAAACCCTGTCTCAAAAACAACAAAACAAAACAGCTCCCTCTCTGTTTTGGCACTATAGAAATCTGGACTTCTCTGTGGCTAAGTGTTGCTGGATCGAAAATGTCCTACCTGATTGTAAGCTCTTTAAGTATGGGCTTTAGCTCCACTTTCCTGAGCATGGAGCTGCCGCGATGCTTGCTGTGGCTGAACTGCTTCCGAAAATAGTTGAAGTGTTTATCTCAGTCCCCAGGACACTGGATCCTTTTAGCCACTAAGCAGCCGAACAAGAGCAAGAAGTCTGTAGCTTGTGGGCGCTCTGTCATGCTGACGCACAGCCTACTGGCATTTGTGTGATCATGTCTTCATATGAATATGAAGGCCTGAGAACTGCAGCCATGAAGAAGCCAAACAGCACCAACATCAAGCAAAACTGAAGGAGGCGGGAACATGGCGATGGACTCAGGGTGGATGTGCCCCGTGAGACGGTCCCAGACTGGCGTGCAAGGCTCATCCTGACTGACTCCGTGCTGGGTGGAACACGCTGGAGCAGCAGAGCAACAAGGCGCACTTCCAGTGTGAATTTTAGGCAGACGTGCACTCCTTTAGGAAAATTTGTGGGGCATGTGTTGGTTGGGGGCTCTGCCATTGGTAGGACGTATTCTAGATGTGTCTGAAAATTCTGTCCATAACTTTGTTCCACATGACTCAACTCTGACAGACTACTTCATCACTTCAACACAATAGCCATTCTTTATAAAATCCAAGATAAAGTTGAAAATTCTTTGCTTATTCTTAAGACGTGATTTCAGTATATACATACATGTATACATATTTGTGCATGTATGTATATATATGTAAAATATCATAACAAAATTTTGTATCCTAACTTTAAGATTAATTTTAAGAAATTCAAAGTAGATATCTTTCCTATGTAGACAACCACACTAAATAATGTCACTCCCGATTCATTCCATGATAATGATATCCTTAGTCATCCCCAATTGTCCCTATAATCATCACAGGGATCTACAGGAGCCTTTCAGAGATGGGCCTGCTGTGTCAAACACAGAAAAGAACATAATATTCTATAAAATCCTGAAGAAAAAAAGAATAACTACTTTGTGCATGAAATACTTTATCCATGACTCACTTTTTGCCCAAAATATATCGAAGTGGATCCAAAGTAAATGCTATGTCTGAAATGCTGGCTCTGCTCCTATTGCTCGAAATGTCCGTCTCAGCAGAATGCGCAGCACATTAAACATCATTAATCAAGAGGCTTCTCTCTCCCACTTCACTTGGAGGGTCCAGCTCCAGAGCTCTCTGGAAGGCTAGCTCACAGTTTCCTGCTTTCCCCGTATTCTTTGGCTCTGCTTTGATGATTTTAGCACTTTCTGTCTTGTATTGTTCTTGGCAACTGGTTCGGGTATGTGAGTTTTTCACTTAACTATGATTTCAAAAGTCAACAGAAGAGCAGCTTCTCATGGCCCCCAAACCCATCCCATCTGTAGCCCAGGGAAATGCTCACCGACTGCCTAGTGATTTGTCTTATTACGCAGCCAGTGGTCTGGGCACTTGACTAGTCAGTGTGGGCCACCTATGTCTCTGTTCTCTGCCTGTGCTCACGAAGGAAGCCTGCTTCTGCAAGCCTCGCTGATAATACTGCTTGTCCAGGTGAAGAGCTGTTATCTGCTGGGGCAGAGCTGAGAGGATTGTGGACAAGGAGAGGAAGCACAGATGCTCCAAGAAATTGGTGCAGGTGGGAATTCGACTTCTTTAAAAATGTTGGTCGGTGTCTGCAAAGGTCTGGGGCAGAGAGCATCAGCATTGTCTGTTCATCGTTTGGGGCTATAGTCTGGCTACTGACATGCTCCATCTGCTCACAAAGCAAAGTCAAATCCTCCCGCAGCTTCATGCCTGCCTACGTTACCTTTAGAGGCTCGGGGGACTTAGATAGGTATCAAAAGTCTCTTCCCTTCCCAGCCTCTGGTTCTAAGCCACTCTTCTTCGTTTTCAGATGCTCTCTGCTTTCAGAGCATTCTGAACTCTGACCTTCTAGCTCACCTCTTCTGGACCTGTGTTGTCCACGTAGCAACAAAAAGTGTGTCCTATTCAGACCCAACATACCCAACCGCAACCATATTCTTTTTCTCCTCCCCCACCCTGTTCTTCTCCCTTCCCCTTTTCCTCTCCTGTTGTTTCTTCCTTCCCCTTCTCTCTCCTCTCTCCATCTCTCACTAATTCTAAAACAATCATTTCATTGCAGGTACCTTGCGTATGGCTCCTTCCCTCTGGTGTGTACCTCCTTTCAGGGCTCTGTGCTCTTGCCATAGCCAGCTATAGCTTTCTCTTTCCTTTCCTCTCCTCTGGGGGTGAAGCCAGTGGAGGTCTTTCTCATGATCACCCCATCTGAAGATTGTTACTCTTGTCTGTCTGCAATTACTTGGCTATTTCCTTGACAATACTTACAATTTTAAATAACCTTATTAATTAGCTTCCATTTTTAAAGTCTATCTCCCACATTATAAAATAACTTGTAGGGAAAGACTTAAAGGCCATGTTGTCCTTTTTAAACCACTGCATATTATCTTTAATGTGACTCAAATAAATCTGAGAATGAGAAGAGTGTTTAAAGCAAACAAAGATTTTTATAAGAGGCTTTGAGATGCTGAAAGATGTTCTGGTGGTGGAAGGTGTTTTCTTTTTTGTATCTTCTAATTGCCAATATTTTCTATTTTTCTGCATTGACACATATTACCTATAAAACAGATTGACATGGGCTGCCCCTAATTATCTCTGCCCTTGCTAACCACATTCCCACATTCCTGAGTAAAAGGTGCTAATCTAGACCATTTCATAGAAGCAGCCCCAGTAGACAGTGCCAAGGTGTACTGTGGGCTCAGATCGAATGTTTTAACTACTCCTCTAGCAACGGCTGATGGAAACAGGCCCCCCCCCCCGCCCTAGAGTTGTGAGTCTTTGAAATGAGAGCATTGGCTGCTTTGGTGGTTTTGAAGAATGGCCCCCAAAGGCTCATATATTTGAATACTTAGTCACAAGGGGGTAGATTAGGAGGTGTGACCTTGTTGGAGGAAGTGTTCACTGCTTTGAGATTTCAAAAGCCCGTGCCTACAGATCAGGATGTAGCTTTTCCAGCACCGCAGCTAACTGCTACCACTCTCCCTCCCTGCCATGATGATGATGGACTAAGTCCCTGGAACTGTGAGCAAGGCCCAATTAAACGCTTTCCTTTCTAAGAGTTGCCATGGCCGGGGTGTTTCTTCAGAGCACTAGAGCAGTGACTAAGACAGCTGGTCTCCTGCTGGAGTCATCTTCAGTGACACACAGGAAGCATGCCTCATCTGCAGGATGTAGGAGAGTGGAACTGGCCCGGAGGGAGAGGCAGGAGGAGAGAGCAGACTGCGGCCCGGAGATGTTGAGGGGCTCACGGACACCCTACTATTTATTCTTTAATACTTGTCACATACACACCTTTACCTTTCGTCCCCAGAGCCACTTTAAGAAGACTCCTGCTCTTTGCAACACACTATTCCTAACTCCAACAGGGATGCAAACAAGCCAACAAGCACATTCAAATTAAACTTTTTATAGTATAAACAAAAACTAAAAAGCTAAACACACACATTTATTTTGGTTTCTTTTTCATCTTTTCAAATTATCCCCACTCTTTCACAGCTTTTATGAAAGAAGGACCTTCTTAATTAAGAATGAGATCTGTTCAGCACAATAGAGATTGAACAGGGCCCTCTGTTGTCCCCACATCTCTACACGGTATTCACGAGAGGTCCTGAGAGTAAATCTCCACCCATTCTCCCCTCAGAGCAGAAGAACAATCTGGAAATGAAGCTTTTGTGCGAATGATGTTTGGACAACTAAGGACTGCCATGGGCGAGCTGGTTTGTGTGCAATCACCTGGATACAGAGGCAGGATGAGATCTTTTAAGATGTTCCTGCCGGGTCAGGCTCATCTTTAATGGAATCTCATGGGAACACTAAGCAGTGTTTAGAAGGTAGGTTGGCAAAGCCCCTGAAAGCACCAAACAGTGCCTTTGATGTCCTTGGCATTGATGTCGTCATCTTTTGAAAGTTTGGGAGAAATACTTTTCTTCTAGCACCTGTATCCAGGTTCAGGGTAGAGTGTTGATGTGTTTTCTCTTTTCTGAATGCCAGTGTGAGTAACTGTGGAATCCACACAGACGGAAGCTCTGCAGAGAACCGCAGCGCTATAGTCCATGTTCACTTTCACATCAAAGGAACCCGCCTAACTGGTTCTCTGAAACATGAAGAGGTTTACAAAGGTATTTTGTTATTTTTGAAAAAAACAAATAAACAAAGTTCCCAAATCTGTACTTCAGACAATTAAGACCTTCTACACCAGAAAATGAGACCTATGAGCAGACAGAAAATCCCCCTTGTTTTCTGAGAAATGAAAAGTTTTCTACTTAAACTCTACGATTGTCATGCATTTATGGGAAGTGTTTCTTGATGGTTTAAGTGACAATAAGTGAGAGACAGAGAAGCCTCAACATTGTCTGCATTGGAAGTATTCTTTGGAGCACTGTCTTATGGCAATGCTAACCTGCTCAGTCTGGTGATTACAGGGTGGAGGTGAGTGCTCTACCTGACAGATTCTACTTCTTCATGTGTGGCCAGCTTCTTTGAAGAGGAAAGAAAGAAAATTTAAAAACCACCTATACTGGAAAATAAATCTTTTTAACAAGCAAAAATGGAGCCAAGTCTCTGTGAAAGCAGAGAAGTGGGATGTGAGGATGAGTGCGGAAGCCGCTGTGCTCTCAAACGCTATCTCTACACAAGGGCGCCATCCGGCCCTTCCCCACCAAGGTTCTGAGGAGGAACATGCACTATCTCCTCGGCTTTCACTCTGCACCATTCCTTAAAGTAAAACTCATCACTGTGTGCCACTCCGTCTGCCTAACATATCAGAAGGTACAGCTTCAACTCAGGAATCTTATGATCCTCAGAAGTTTACTGTATTTGACTTTT
>PVIU01026942.1:0-21235 GCA_004026605.1 Ondatra zibethicus | reverse complement strand
AACCACTTTGGAAATCAGTGTGGCGGTTTCTCAGGAAATTGGGAATCAACCTACCTCAGGATCCAGCAATACCACTCTTGGGAATATACCCAAGAGAAGTTCAATCATACTACAAAAGCATTTGTGCAACTATGTTCATAGCAGCATTGTTTGTAATAGGCAGAACCTGGAAACAACCTAGGTGCCCCTCAATGGAAGATTGAACAATTATTTTTATTCTCACCTTAGTTAGCTTTCTTCTGCTACCCATTTACAGACTTACACTTCCTTTGATAGGATACTTATATCTTAATCCCCAAATCTGTAATTTTGCTCCTTGATACAACAAAAGTGAACTAAAGTTTGAAGATGGGAACAAGGTTGCTTATCAATTGAATTCTAGATAGGGAGAGTATTTTGAACCAACTAGGTGGCTTGTTGTAGTCATAAAAGTTTCTCAATCTGGAAAAGGGCGACAGAGATCAGAATCACATGGAGAGATGCAGTGAGAATAACAGTCTCAGAGATGCAGCTGGACTGCTGTGTAAATGGAGAGGGGAACAGAACAAGAAAGGATACAGACATCCATTTTCCTTGGGAACCTTGAGGGAAAACATTCACCCTAGGTGAGGAGTGACTTCTGTCCAGAGAAATGTTTGTTGGACATCTGAACTGAAGGACAGTGCATTGTTCCAAGGCAGCATAGTGTGTCACCTTCTCACAGCACAAGGAAGACATTAGTGTACTGTGTTGTTACACAGGTGTGACTGTGTAGACATATGTCTGTATGATGACATGCCGCAACACTGGAACTGACACATGGCTAAGGGCATCTTGCCTATTTCTCATAGCATCCACTTATTTTTGAAAATCATTAATTCATGTGCTTAAAAATTAGAACCCAGCCTAAAGTATTCAAACTTTATTGATGTTGAGGCATTCGTTAACAGAATGATTACTGGAAACATTAAAGTACTTAAATTCTTTGTGGACTAGAGCGCAGACTGTAGCAGTTAAGAAAGCTATGTTTTCACACATGTAGTGGGGATGGAACAGAAAGGAAATGATGAGACTCTTTGGCAGACCTGGGTCTGTTTTGAGAGATGTGTGTGTGTGTGTGTGTGTGTGTGTGTGTGTGTATTTATTTTACTGAAACACAGCTAAATTAAGAATTAATGGACCGCTGTTGAAAATTAGATAATTTTAGTTTAGCTCCATATGTTAGCAGGTCAAACACGTGATTTCTAGAACTTTTTTTTCTAAAACAACAGAAATATTTTATTAAACTGTTTCCATATTCTGTTTGTCAGAAAGCATGTATACAGATTTCACAGTGAGAAGCATATTTAATAGTAAAGGATCAGTAATTTCAAATACTCCTGGAGATATCATTTGTTCTTTTCAGAAAATAAACTTACAGACACCTTTAACTAACTGATTCCTTATGAAGATTTGTAAGAACTGGATACTGTTATAGTTTTGCCACAATTTTATTCCCAGAATCACACACATATCATACACAAAAGAATTAGTCCTAGAATGACTCTGTACAACAGTTAAAGGTGAATAAAGTATACAGCAAATGAGTTTATGTGAGTTTAAATAGTAAAGAAATTTACATACATTTGCATACTGGTATAAATTCCCACAAGTAATTCCACAGAATCTTATACACTCTGTTCTGTTTTTATGTGGTGGATGAAATGGGCTCAGAATGTCCTGATTTCAAGCGATGCGTAGATAACAATGTTGCCTAAGTAATCTCACTTTGCTCTTTTCCATCCTCACTGGAAATATTCTGTCCTCCTGGTCTCAGATTTGACTGTTTTAACATTTAATCACTGGAGCCAATTATTCTTTGTCTTGTAACTTTGCTTGGTTTGCACTCTTTCCACATTATATCTGGTCACAAAGTAAATCAATAGCATATCAGGTATGAATAGATAAAGCAGAGGGTGGCTTAGGAAATGGCCTGCCTCAGGGTCCAGAGTGATTATAATTCTCAGCTGCTTTTTCCATGTTAGTAAAGGATCGGTGTCTCTGTGAGCTCATCCTGCATCTTTCCCAGTTGATATTGCTCTATAATTCCCACTCAGGTTTAGGCTTATGTGGTTCAGACCTGATTCTCAACAAGATGGGGTTTTACTATTTACTATTTACATATTTACTATTATGAGTTAGTTTCATACCCACCAATTAGAATCTGAGTAGTGAGTGTCAGAAGTGTTCAGATTACCTGGATCAACACGGGAAGAGACCTCTAGACTATGGCAGTCCATATACGAAGGGCATGGCAGAAGGAAGATCACCTGAGTTTTAGCTGGCTTTCCTGGTGATGGTTTTCTCTGTTGCTTCTGCTGTTACTGCTGCTGCTGCTGCTGCTGATTCCTTCACTGGTACCAGACCAAGCATTGTCAAGCTTTCCTCATGGACTAGGTACCAGTGCTCTCCGGGAGCCTTACAGGTTTCTGGAACCAGACTGGAGCTGCTGAGACACACAGCCTGTGGACTGAGAAACTAGATTGTCACTCCTCTCTGCTAGTTAGAAACAGGCATTGAGGTAAAGAGGATCATGTGGGATAGGAGCTTAGCCCTTACAGCAGGCAATCTTTTAAGAACTCTTTCAAACTTCCAGCAAAACTGTCCCTGTGGCCAGGATGGCACTTTGCATAAATTTGTGTTCATGTGCTTTGTCTCAAGAAATATTCTAGAATTTTCAACAGATTTGCGGGAGTCCTTGACTCCAAAACCCTAAGAATCACTAAAGTAAAGAGAAAGGCCCTTCTTACAGTGACCTTATTACGCCTTAAAACGCCGTTCCTGTCCCACAAGCTCCAGCTGGAGAGGTAAGTGCTGGGCACAGGGTTCCTCTCTATCTCTATGAATCATTTTCAGAGTAAAACACACAAGAAAATGTCCACCTGAAATAAAAAAGACAATCAGAGCAGAGAAGAGCAGCTGCCCTGGAGCCTCTTGTTACCATTCTCATATGGCCTTAAATATGGGTAAGTCATGAAATAAGAATATCTTTAGGACACTGGAATCTAGCTTTCAGAATTCATTTGTGAGCTGAGAAGTGTGTGACAATGAACAGTCACTCATGATAAACAATTTACTGTAAAGGGCAAGTTTCAGTGAGGAATTAACGATCTGTCCTTGGGAGGCCTTTATTTACTATTCAAAAACCTGAGCGCCCTTTGCTGCTATCAGGCAGATAGTTACAGAGAAATTGATTCTCCTCTCAAGATTTTGCAACGGCCCTAATAAACGATTAACTGCTCTTGGCCCTACCTTTGTAGGCTTAGTGGCTGCTCTGCAGCGGTCAGCATCATTCTCTGCGCAGCAATTAGTGGTAATAAGCAGGAGTCACACAATTGACGGTGTAATATGCCCAGACAGTGTGGAAGCAGCAGTTATGAAATGCTTCATTAGCGAGAGCTCTTGTACTCTGTACTTCCCTTCCATCAATTTTCCTGGTTACAGAGCCTAATAAGGTGCAATGCAGGTGGCTCAGGGACAGCATTAGCACAGATAGAGTGCTTTCTGTCTTAGCCCAAAAGACTAGCCTTTCTTGCTCTAAATTCCTTCCTCCATCATCCTGACTAATATTTCCCCTGACTTAATGCTTAGGAAGCTGGGAATAAAAGGCCCAGGCTTCTGAGGGCTGCATAGATGGGCACAATTCTTTTCCTGGGCTACAGTGGTTTTTATTTCAGTTATTATTTTTTATAGTTTCTTTTTCATGTTTCCATCTCAGTTTAGACACACTCATCTGTTTCTACATCTTGTCGGCTTTTCCATTAGAGTCCTGAATGCATTAGTAGCAACTATTTTGGATTAATGATCTGGCCATTTCAACATCCTTGTCCTGATGTGTGGGCAATCTTACAAACTGTGACGTTTGCTTTTTAGTAAGCCTTAGGATGCCTGTTATAGCTGTTAAAAGTCAGATGTGATATATCTGTGAACTGAACTCATCGTAGGCTGTGCTAATCACATGTTTGCTACTCTGACAAAACCTGAAAGAACTATTTAAAGGAGGGAAAAATATTTTGACTCACAGTGTCAGGCTTCAGTTGACTGGCTTGTTTCATCTGGCCTAAGGCAGAGAGGGCCGGCCGGAGAAGGTCTGCTTCACTGTCAGCTACTGGCACCAACATTGGCCCCCTTCTTAAGGAAGTAATCTCTTGCCTTTGTAGGTAGGAATTTCTCATTGTCCACATCCAGTGAATCAATATGATTTACTAAGGGATGGATGCTATGGGTACATAAGTTGCTTTGTTCTGTTGGTGTGGTGTCACTATAGATTTAGCTGACATCACATGGACACATTCTTAGTTATCATAGAAAGCTCTTAGTGAGTCTCCGTCGCTTCAAACTCACTCTAAAATAATTCCCTCTGCACACTGTAAGCCCAAACTCTCAAGATCAATGTTTCTCTAATATAAAAGGGCTTATTGACTCCATATAGAATATGAATACACACATATGTATATAGATATACATTCACATATGTAGATGTATGTATGTTAGAAAGAAAAGGACCATAACCTGCAGGAGGTTATGTAATTGCAAGCAGAAGGACTAGTTGGTGGTTGGCTATATCTGCCAGACCTAACAGTGAAGGTCATTTTTTATAAGGAATATTTGTGGAAGAAAAATGAGTGATATTCAATGGCTGGTGCAAGATATTTGGGGACCTAAAAGTTGGGATAGAATCAATAAAGAAAATCTAAACTGAGGGAAATGGGGAAATGAAAAAAATTATAAACAGATGGCTGAGAGGCAAGCTTCAACAACAGAACACAAGAGATGTAAGAGAGAATCTTAAGCACTGAAATAATGATAGAAGAAATGGATATCTCTTTCAAAGAAATGTTAACTCTACAAATCTTCTGGCACAACCATAGAAAATCTGGTATATTATGAAAAGACAAAATCTAAGAACAGTATGAATAGAGGAAGGAGAACAAATGCAAGCCAAAAGTAAAGGAAACATTTTCAACAAAGTCATAGATGAAAACATCCTTAACCTAAAGAAAGAAATGGCTATAAATATACAGAACGCCAAAAACACTGGACCAGAAAAGAAAGTCCTGTCATGTTGGGGAAATTATTTTAAGATGTGTTGCTTTTGTCTATGCTCATTTGTTTAAATCTGTGAAACTGTGATTCTTTGCCTATCTAAAACACCTGATGGTCTAATAAAGAGATGAATGGCCAATAGTAAGGCAGGAGCAAGGACACATGGGGCTGGCAGGCAGAGAGTATAAATAGAAGGAGAAATGAGGAAGAGAGAGAGCAAGAGAACAAGGAGAGGACACCAAGGGCCAGCCCCCCAGACACAGAGCAAGGCACGAGAAAGAAGTAAAGAAAGGTATACAGAAATAGAGAAAAGATAAAATTCTGGAGGCAAAAGGTAGTGAGGATAATTTAATTTTTTTTTTAAAAAAAAAAGAAGCTGGCAGGAAACAAGCCAAGCTAAGGCTGGGCATTCACAACTAACAATATCTGACTGTGATTTACTCAGAAACTGGGTGGTGGGCCCCCCAAAATAGCTTAAAGAGTAAGTATCACACAACACTGTGAGTGCATTACACTAAATACACTGAAAATCTATAGCAAATAAAGAATACTAAAATCTGCAAGGCAATAAGACCAAGTAACATATAAAGGCAGACCTATTAAAATTACACTAGAATTCTCTCAACTCTGAAAGTCAGAAGGGCCTGCCTGGATGGATTTTCTACAGACTCTAAGAGACCACAGATGTCATACTGTGGAGAATATTCCACAATATACCACAATACCCAGGGAACTTTCAATCAATTGGATGGTGAAAGTAAGACATTCCATGATGAAAGTAAATTTAAGCAATAACTGTCTACAAATCCAGCCCTCGGTATGGAGATAAAAGAAAAACTCCAACACAAAGAAAACAACCAAACACACACACACACACACACACACACACACACACACACACACACACTCACACAAGGAATGAATAATTCCTGGCCAGCAAATCAAAAGGGGAGAACACATATACAAATACAACCAACCGATTTATAGGAAACAAACAGTGCCCATTGATATCTCTCAACATTAATGGCCCCAATTTTGCCCACCCCCCCCAAAGACACATACTAACAGAATAGGTGCAAAAACAGGATCCAAGAAACACACATTAACATCAAGGAGAGACATCATCTCAGGGTAAAAGAGTAGAAAAATTATTTCAAGTAAATGGACCTAAGGAGTAAGCTGATAGAGCAATTTTAATATTTAACAAAACAGACATTAAACCCAACCTAATCTTAAGGGATATGGAAGGACACTATATGCTAATCAAAATCAAAAAAGCTACCAAGTGGACATTAAAATTTTTAACATCTATGCACCAAACACAAGGGCTCCCAAGTTTATAAGAAAACAAAACAACAGCAGCAACAACAAACTACTACTACAGCTTAAATCACACATTTGCCCTCACAAACTGACAGTGGGAGGCCAAGTCTCACCAGTAAGCCAGTCATCCATATAAAAACAATGTAGAAAATTACTGGAGCTAATTAACACTATAAACCAAATGGCCCTAACAGATATTTACTGAACATTTGACCCCAACACAAAGATTATATACTTCTTCTCAGTACCTCAGGGAATTTTGTCCACAATTGACCACATACTCAGACAAAATGCAAGTCTCCATACTTACAAGAAAACAGAAATAAACACTCTGTGTCCTGTCAGACCACCACAGATTAGATCTACATATCAATGACAATAGAAATAAGAGAAAGCTAACAAACTTAAGGAACCTGGATAGGTCACTACTAAACAAAAGATAGGTAAAAAAAAAAAAGCCACACCATTTTAAAACAAGGCTTCCTGGGCCCTGCGGCCAGTGCAAACTCCAGCTATGGAGCATTTGTGGGCCCGGATGTTTGTGTGCCCACTTGGGATCAGGAAGAAAGTAACTGAGACCGTGCCATGGCTCAGCTCTTCCTGCCTGGGCAGATGGCGGGATCAGGCTTAGTCAGGCAGGAGAGCATGGTAGATTTCTGCAGCCATACACAGAGATGTTTCCAGGCTGCGCAGTGCTCTGCGTGGCAGATTCATCTGTAACTCAGTTAAAAAGCTCATTCTCTGGATTGGAATGCTGAATGTGGCTCTTGCTTGGAAGGGAGGCATTGCTCACTGTGGCTCAGAGGCACAAGTGACTCAGAGGCACAAGCAGCCCCGCCATGCTAGTGGTGCAATGAGCAGGGATCAGAGGTACAAGCGGCTCCGCCATGTTGGACTGGGCAGAGCAAGAAGACAGTACCTGTATTTGACCAGAAATTGTCACAGCTTAGATTCTTAAGAGCTTAGTATTTTAAAAGCACAAAGCAAAACTATTCCTGTGCATTAAAGAATTACAGATTCACAATAGGACAGATTCAGACATAAAAGACCTCTAAATGGGTCATACTGTTAGATAAAGTACGTAGGCTTGGGAGAGAAAAAAAATAGAGTCATAAAATAAACTTAATGTCTTTAAAAAAGGGTAGTCTTTAAAGAGACAGACTACAGATAGTTATAGTTTAAAAAAATAATAAGCCATGTAAAAATGGAAAATTCACAGAATGTCCAGATTATGTATTTTATTGTGTTTTCTTTGAATTTTTTTTAACTGTAAAGGAGCTAAATACAGAGAGAATTTTCATTGTATGGGCTGCCAAACAAAACCAACATATATGTTCTAAAGGTATCATGACTTCCAAATTTGGGTCTAAGGATATGGTGCTTTGGAAAAGAGGTTCTTCTTTTGTTTTCACAGAAGATGAGAACCTGTGGATTTCTTCTAGACCAATAATATGGTTTCATGGACCCGGCCTCCTGAAAGGTCACTGTGAACACCTTCAAAAAAATTACTTCACTCAACTGCCAACTGAGATGAACCTGGCACACAGGATACACCATGAAAGAACTGATTGACAACACCCCCATACAGCAGGAAGAAGTTTAGAGAGAAAAAACTACGCCCATATTCCCAAATATTGTTTATAAATGTTCTTTTACATTTAAAGGGGGATATGATATAGATATGGATAATTTGCATTGGTATGGATTTTGCTTTAGTGATATAAATTTAAGGTCAATCTTGTTATATTTCTGCTCTTGATTAAGGTATTATGATTGTGTAGTTCATTTAAAAATGTAATGTATAATTAGGAAATATAAGTTGTTAATGGAAAATCATTGATATAGTCAAGTTTGTAGTTCTGTTAGTTAGATTTTCTAGATGTGTATAGATATATTTCAGATAGGCATTCTTCATATCTTTCAAAGACTACAGAATATGGCATTTTAAATGTTTTAGTAACTTAGGGCTTTACATGACAATGAGACACATCTGCTCTTGCAGCACCAAGCTACTTCCTGAGGAAGATGGGCATCGAAGAGGCTCCTTATGGAGTTTGCTAGCCATTTGGGCAAGAAACTGCTCTTGCCTGGACTGCTTAAATGGGCACAAAGAACCCACAGAAAGAGGACTGCTGAACTTGCCTAAAGGTGAGATGATCCTTCAGGGCTCCTGCTTCATGAAAGAGTATGTGAGACAGTCTTTAGGATACAGAAGAAAGTGACTGAACTGTCTTTGAAATTTCCTGCTTCATGGACACTATGAAGTATCTGGATACTATGGGCCTGTAGGCTGAAGATGGATGCCTCAATGGTACAGAAGAACTTTGGGTGACTGTACGGGCAGTGAGATGTCTCCGCCATTTCTAGAGTTTTGGAAGTTGCTTACTTCTTGTTTACTTAGGTAATATTATATCCTTCTGGAGACTTTAATGGAGTTGAAGAATTTATAGTTATAGTTTTCCTTTGTCATGATAAAAGATAAAATAGATCTAAATATGGTAACTGTAGTTCTTGCTTGATAACTGTTTTGTTATATGTAATTTTACTATGTTAAAGTGAAAGCCTTTCTTTTTTGTTTAAACAGAAAAAGGGGAAATGGTGTAGGAGGTCCTTCTGAATTTCTGTTGCTTTCATTGGTTAAATAAAGAGACTGCCTTGGCCTTTTGATAGGGCAGCCCTTAGGTGGGCGGAGTAGACAGAACGGAATGCTGGGAGAGAGAAGACAATGTGGCAGATGCCATGTTTCTCTGGCCCAAGATGGACACTGGTAAGACTCATGCTGGTAAGCCACATCCTCATGGTGATACACAGATTAGTAGATATGGGTTAGTTTAAGATATAAGAGTTGGCCAAGAAGAGGCTAGAACTAATGGGCAGGCAGTCATTTAATTAATAGAGTTTCTGTGTAATTATTTTGGGAGTTAAGCTAGCCGGGCAGCTGGAAGCTGAGTGCCGGGAACACGGCCCGCTCCTCCTTACTACACACAACATATCCAAACTTATGGAATACAATGAAGGTGGTTCTAATTGGCAGTCTCAAAGCTCTAAGGACCTTCATTAAAAAATTAGAGACTCTCATACTAGTAACTTAAGAGCACACCTGAAAACTCTGTAATAAAAAAAGTATTCACATCCAAGATGGGTAGATGGCAAGATATAATCAAACTCAGGGCTGAAATCAATACCATAGAATTTAAAAAGTAAAAATAAAAAGAATCATTGAAAAAGAGCTGATTCCTTGGGAAAACCAACAAGATACACAAATCCTTATCCAAACTAATTAGAAAATGGAGAACGAATATCCAAATTAACAAAATCAGAAAGGAAAAGGAGGAGATTACAAAAGACACTGAGGAAATCTAGAGAAATTGGAAAATGTAAAAGAAATGGATAATTTTATTGATATGTAACACTTTCCAAAGTTAAGCACAGATCAGAGAAAAACTCTCCATTGAAAAGGCTTGGAGAGCTAGGAATATAAGGTACCTACCTACTTCATCATAATAAAGGCAGCTTGCAGTAAGCTCATAGCCAACATCTACTTAAATTTAAAGAAACTCAAAGCAATTTCACTAAAATCAAGAATAAGATACAGTTGTACACTTTCTCCCCATTTTCCATTTAGTACTTGAAGTCCTAGTTAGAGTAAGAAAACAACTGAAGGAGATCAAAGGAATACAATTTGAAAAGAAAATGGTGCTGGTTAAACCGAACAGCTGCAGGTAGAAGTATTCAGACAGATCCATACTTTTCACCCTGAACAAAACTCAACTCCAGATGGGTTAAAGACCTCAGCAAAATTCAGATATATTGTTCCTGATAGGAGAGAACATGGGGAACAGTCTTGAACTCATTGGTATAGGAAAAGACTTTCTGAATAGAACACCAATAGCACAGGCACTAAGATCAACAATTAATAAATGGGACCTCATGAAACTGAGTAAGGCAAAGGACACCATCATTCAGACAAAACACAAGCCTACAGAATGGGAAAAGACTTTTACCAATCACACATCTGATTAAGGGCTAATATCCAAAATATATAAGGATCTCAGAAAACTGTATATAAAGATCTCAAAAAACTGGACATTCAGAAAACAAATCCCCTAATTTAAATTGGTTAGACATCAAAACAGAGAAATCTAAAAAGAGAAAACATAAATGGCCAAAAAACACTTAAAATTATTCGACATCCTTAGCTATCAGGTAAGTGAAAGTCAAAACTACATTGAGATTTTTATCTTACACCTGTCAGAATGGCCAATATCAATAAAAGAAGTGGTAACTAATGCTGGTGAGGATGTAGAGTGAGGGGAACATTCATCCACTGTTGGTGGGTGTGCAAACTTGTATGGACACTATGGAAGTCAGTGCAGCAGTTCCACAGAAATATGGGAATCTATCTAGCTCAAGATTTACCTGTACCACCTTATGCACATATCAAAGGATGCTTCATTCTGCCACAGAGACATTTGTTCATCCATGTTTATTACTCCTCTATTTGTAATAGACAGAAACTGGAAACAACCTAGATGTCCCTAAATAGAAGAATAAAAACAAATGTGGTACATTTGCACAATGGAGTATTCCTAAGCACCCTCCATAAAAAGGAAGAAAGAAGGAAAGAAAGAAAGAAAGAAAGAAAGAAAGAAAGGAAGGAAGGAAGGAAGGAAGGAAGGAAGGAAGGAAAAAATCATGAAATTTGAGGACAAATACATGAACTTAGAAAAAGTTCTTCCTGAGTAAGGTATCCTAGACTCACAAAAACATATTTGGTATGTATTAACTTATATGATAAGTCAATGACAGCCAAACTACAATCCCTAGAACCACATGTTAGGTATACAATAAGGGGCTAGAGGGAACCAACAGCTAAGAAAGAAATCAAGTAGAGAAGGGAGACAGAGGCATGAGGGAGGGAAAGCAAGGAAAGACAGCTAAAATTAAGAGCCATTTAGAGAATAGTATGGAAACCTAATATAGTAGAAGCTTCCTAAAATATTTATGTACATGAAGACATAAGGTATTCTAAATCGAATTGTCAAATAATGGGGAAGACAGACCCCAACTTGTCACCAAATGAAGTTTTCATTATCAGAAATAGGTTATATCTAATTGAGTTGTTGGCCAGAGGGATCCCATGAGAATCCCTAAACAACCCAAACTATTGCCAAGACTATAACTTGTTCTCCAAAAAATCATGGCAAGACCCATTGCTGACAATGGCACCTATACAATTCATTGAACATGGAGAAGTTAAGCTGGTACCTACATAGAACATTGATGCTTAAGTGTTTGGTACAGTCTTTGGTACAGGTACTCTGCATGCTACCCAAAAGAAACATAAACATAAACATCAAGCCAGACACAAAATCTTTTATCTCCAAGATATGCTAGGGCAGTGGTGGCATGGAGATTGTGGGTGTAACCAACCAATATCTGATTTGACTTAAGGCCCATTCTATGAGATGGAACCCATACCTGGCACTGCTTGGCTGACAAAGAACTTGAGACTAGATCGCCCCAAGATCTAGGGTAAAACCAAATAGTTCTGTTTAAATAAAATAAAAATTTAGTAATAAAATGACTCCTAATGGCATTCTGCTATATTTCTAAAACAACTCCTTGATGAGCCATAATTAGAGAAACTTCCTCCTGCAACAGATGAGAACAAATATGGAGGACCACATTTAGAGCATGCAGAGAGTTAAAGACCTAGCAACACTCAGCCTTAAATGGGTGTCTCTATCAAATCCCTTCCTTCAGGGCTCAGGGAACCCTGAAGAAGATCAGGCAGAAA
Source organism: Ondatra zibethicus (assembly GCA_004026605.1). Taxonomy (NCBI): domain Eukaryota; kingdom Metazoa; phylum Chordata; class Mammalia; order Rodentia; family Cricetidae; genus Ondatra; species Ondatra zibethicus. The sequence goes on along the minus strand of PVIU01026942.1, from coordinate 9,048 downwards.
GCAGTATGTAAGATCCAGAGCGGATGAAGGACACCGCACAAATAAGGGTCCTCTAAATGAACATGATCAAAGCTTATATGAACTCACAGAGACAGAGGAGGCAATCACAGGGCCTGCACAGGTCTGGGCAGACCTTTATGTATATACTATAGCTTTCACCTCAGTGTTTTTAAGGAACACCTATGTAGATGAGAGGATCTGTTTCTTGTATTTTCTTCCTGTGCTCATTTCCTTCTGTTGGTTTTCCAGTGTGTTTGTTTTATCTTATTATAATTTATTTAAAAATAAAAATAAGTGTATTGCACTTTTAAAAATATAAAATAGAAAAAAAACCCTGATTACTTTGCCCAAAGCCTACAGCTCTGAGAGAAGACTACCCCTGCCATGGGTATTTGGAACCAGTGAGAAATGGTCATCGGCCTGCTTGGTCTGATTGAAAGACATGGTGCACCATACTTGGAGATCAGGCTAACACTGCATGCTGATCCAGTGTCCTGAGGAGGAGAATGTTTTCTGTGATCTTTAAGGTGGTTAGGAAAGGAATTGAATGGAGTAAAACTTTGGTTTTTATAGGCTATTTGATTATGAAGTGGTCGTTTTGCTCTAGATTCAGAATTAATGATGGCAAAATAAAAATAAATGTGAAAATTCTATGAATCTAAAAAAATCAATTGATTAGGTATCTGCTTCAGAAATTTTTCGCATAGCTGAGAACATGGCTCATTCAGTTGAATTATTGCTCCACAGTCATGTGTTGGAGAAGGGAGCCGCTTGTTGGTTCCTGGCCGTCTGGCTAGCTTAGACTTGAAATAATCACACAGAAATCATATTATTTAAATCACTGCTTGGCTCATTAGCTCTAGCTTCTTATTGGATAACTCTTACATCGTAATTTAACCCATCTCCATTAGTCTGTGCATCAACATGAGGTCATGGCCTACCGGCAGAGTTTCAGCACTTCTGTCTCCAGCGATGGCTCCATGGCTTCTCCCTGACTTTCCCCTTCTTTTTCCCAGCATTCAGCCTAGCTTTCCCTGCCTACCTAAGTTCTGCCTTGCTATAGGTCCAAAGCAGTTTCTTTATTCATTAATGGTAATCACAGCACACAGAGGGAAATCCCACAACAGTCATGAGGACCTGGGTTCACATCCTAAGCACATGTGTGAAAAACTGGTCACAAAAGCCCAAAGGATTATGAATGTTTGTAACCCAATCCCTGAGAAAGTGGAGACAGGTATATTCCTAGAGTTCATTGGCTAGCCAGCCTTCTTGATCTAGTGAGCTCTGGGCTCTGTCTCAAAAATTAGAGAGTTTTTGAGGAAGAAACCAGATATAAATTTCTGACCTTCAAACAAACAATAGAAACCACCCACCAACATGCACATACATATTTACCATAAAAACAAACAAGGAGATCCCTCCATATAAACATATTCTACACACACACACACACACACACACACACACACACACCATAAAAGGAAATATAGTCTTCAAAGACCAGCAATACTATACTGGGAATGCATAGTGACTATGAGGGCTTTTGTTTCCTTCCTCCCAGGAATTAATCCATGTCATTCTAACAGCAAATATTCAGGAATGGTTTTTGAGTGAGAACATAAATTCTTGTGTTAGACTGAATGGATTCACATTAAACGAAAAACAAGTTTTCCCTGACTGAAATCCTGGTCATTGTTTCTCATCCTCTTGCCTTTCTTCCTCTTATTGTGTACTTTAGAATGCCCTGTTAGGCCATACCAGGCAGCTTGTGATTGTGTACAACATGCTGTGTCATGAAGACATTGTATCTAATGCTTTCTCTGCATCTCTTCCCCACGTAGTACATCATCTTGTCTTCGAAACTTTCCCTATATCTATATGAAGGGAAATCCTTGTTTGCACTCCAATGGTACACATGAATCTGGTTAATTGCACACTTGCTTTTGTAGTCCAAACTTTTTAAGAAGGACTATGTCTTATTCATCTTTCTAGTTTTTGGTTTTTGTTGAATGCATGTTAAGTGCTTAGTGAATGCTGCTTGGCCAGTGAGGGTTGAGGAGTAGAACTAGAACCTAAAAGGACTGTGCAACATGCCAGGTTTTTTTCATGAGTAAGAAGAGAGGAGGACATTTAAGCAGCTGGAGAGAAATTGTGTCTCATCTTCCCTTCACTCACAGGAAGATTTTTAGTGTATGCACGATTTTCTTGACTTCTGTTCCATCATACGTGCATTTCCACTGTGTTTCACAATGGCTAGGGACATTGTGTGTGTGTGTGTGTGAGAGAGAGAGAGAGAGAGAGAGAGAGAGAGACAGAGAGAGAGAGAGAGACAGAGACAGAGACAGAGAGAGACAGAGAGAGCCTTGTGTGTTCCTGTGTGTTTGTGCATACACATGTGCATTGGTCAGATCCACCGCTAGTATTTCTAAGGAATAATTGCCCTTATTGTGATTCCTATGGAAGACCTTGCTCACTTTCCTACAGCCTGGCTCTCCCTCTCTTCCTTCCCGTAAAGTGATACAGCTAAGGTTTTCCCTCCCATCAACCTTATAGATGAACACGTCAGAAATAGCTTCATCTACGCTGCAAGAGGTGAAGAATAGCAAAAGAGTAAAGGTGGAGAAAAAATGAACTATTGTCAGTTTCCTCGGAGACTGAGTTCAACTTGAAAGTGTGACTTGTAAAAGATTGTCTATTACTCTCCGGAGGAAAAAAAAAAAAGGCCCAGGTAGGAATTCATGAATAAAAAGAATAATCTCCTTTCTTTTGGGAGGCAGTTAAACAGATTTATTTTTTGACAACTTACATTGTATTGAAAAAGAATATTATTAACTGTGAATTTAAATATATACCCAAATATTTTAATTGCAGCTATTTCTTAGAAAGAGTGAAATATTAATGTAAGATTTCAGACTAAATTTAATTCTAGACCTCTTTAAGAATAATTTATTAAGTTGAAGGTACTGCCTAAAATAAAATTACCTTTGTATACAGGATTTTTTTACTTTTGGGGTTTGGAAATCACTGTTTCTGGTTCTGGACTGAACTTTCAGAAAAGTTTCTACCCATGTAAAGAACTCTTTAAGACAGTGAGGAATGAAGTGGGTTGGGACTTTTAGCGGGAAAGTGCCACTGACTGAACGTTGACTTCATTAACTATGTAATGATTGTCTCTCACAGGCAAGAAGGCAGGGGCACAGTGAACCATCACCTGCCTGAGCAGTCCATGGGGATGAACCAACTGTTCCAAATTCATACTATCATTTTCTCTAATAACTATCCAGAAATATATTTTCAAAAAGCAAATATTTCTTTAAGCACCTGAACTAGAATAATTGGAAAATTGTTGATGACTACACAGCTTCCTTTTCTCTCTTCTCTCTCTGGCATGGTTTCCCAGTCTGCCTTTCCACCCACAGTTCCGTCGCTTTGGCCTCTATCTGTTGAGAGTACAGGTGTGCACTGCCCTGCCATTTCTTGCCGTCTTTATAGTTTCATTTTGTTTGACTTTTACATATTTTTTATTTGTTATGGGTATGGATATTTTTCATGGTAAATTGTTGTACCATGTGTCTGACTGGTGTCTAAGGAGGCCGAAGAGGATGTGGGACCCCATGAAACTGAAGTTACAGATAACTGGGATGTGTCATGTGGATTCTCTATCTGATTGGCAAGTGCTTTTATCCGCAGAACAATTTTTCCATCCACGTCAACGTCTTTAGCTTTCCTAAAGATCAAAATCATGAAGTGCTCTGTAAGTATCTTTCTATTTCTAAGTTAAGGGACATTATTTTCTACCTCATTTTGTGGGAACTTTGTATATGAATAACTATGTCTGTCAAAATTTGTGCACCTTATCCCAAACTTTGTACTCCTGTTTTTGGCCTGTGTGAACTAAACATGACCTTCTATGCATGTTCTTACACCAGACTGCACCTAAAACCCTGATTTTCTCTTAGTAATTTGTGTGACTTAATTGATCATGTGATGTGGCAGAGGACCACATAGTGACTCCTCCTATTGTCAGAGGATCTGTGGTGCACAAACTGGAGAAACTTTGAGGCAAACTGAGCTTTTCCTTGGATGAAGTAGGCATGCCTTTTTCTTTTGAGTTCTCTCAAAAGCAAGTTTCCTGTACTTCTACTTTTCACAGTGGTTTCTGGAAAAATGACACGAAATGTCTCAGCATTTCTTGCATGTCTCTGGTGATTAATCAGTGCAGAGAAGGAAATGTCAAAGTCCATGGGGCAGATGGAGACTTGCAAACTGCTCTCTAAGACTCTAGGATCAACCCACAGAAAAACATTTTCTAAATTTAAGAATTTTTAAAAATAGCACAAAGGTGTTGCACCCTGGATAATTTTAAGCTGCTTTAAAAAAAACCCAGGGCTAAAGGGGATACTCCATATAGGGGTTATATTTTAAACACAACCAGACAGGAATCTTCAGCTATTCAGGGATAAGTATTGACTCCTGGTTTGGAGAAAGAGGAGACTAGGGGATGATTAACTGTTTTTACTTCTCCCATTTTTCTTTTCCTTTTTAAAAAAAATTGGAGAGGGTCTTATTTTCCAGGCCAGGCTATCCTCAAACTCATGATCCATCTGCCTCAGTATTTTGATTGCTAGAATGACAAGTGTGCATTGTTATGAATAGCAATGTTTTGAATATTTGTCAACCTTTTCAGGTGGGCCCTTATAATTCTGCCTTTAGTCTAATAGTCTTTTCCTTCATAAATATAGAATCCACACTTAGCCTTTGGACACAACTCAGAATTTTATTATTTATGTATTTTTATGTATATGTATTCATATGCCATGACACATATGTAGAGAGGTCAGAGGACAACTTGAAGGATCAGTTCTCTCTGTTTCAGGGTACAGGTTCTAGGGAATCAAGCCCAGGTCAAATCTTCAGACTTGGTAGAAGATTCTTTTATCTGCTAAGCCACCTTACTGACCCACAACTCAGTGCTGACCCGAAAAAGGCAAGTGTTGTATAGACAGATGACCATTCCGCATCAGGCTCTAGAGCAGGTGACTAGAGAGAGCCCAAAAGCTGGATGAACGATGTTCACATCCTTGTAGGGAAACAGAGGAAACTGGGGGAAAATGGCATCACCCCAAGACTTTAGATTTAGTGGATTCTCCTAGGAAAAGGGCATCAGAGAACAAGGTGCCCTAGTGCTCAGAGAAACAATTGCTAGTTGAGTCTTGTGGCTGGACTCTCAGAAACAAGCTATAGCTTGAGAGCATTCTCACTCAGAAAAGAATCTAAATTAGTGTGGGTTTAGGGGAGGCTGGGTGATCTGCTGTTTATCTGAGATACCATGACTACATTTTAACAGAGAGAGTTCTTAGAAAATGTATTAACATAAAAGAATGGATTTCATGTTACACTGAAGTCACTTGATCAGAGTTGTGGTAAATACTTCTGGGCATGAATTTATTGATTTTTTTTTTATTTGAACAATGAAGTAAGTAGCCCCTAGCCTGAAAATCCAAAAGAATTGCCCTCAAAAGTGATGTTTGTTCTCACTTATAATTGCTATAAAGAATATATTTTGTGAACAGCGGTCTCTTCCAGAATAATGTTAAAGTTTTGTTCTTATTTACAATAACTTTAGATTATTGTAAATAATAATTTACAATCTACTGTTAAATCTTTGGTGGCCACTCACGTCAACCAGACTATCTTCATTTAGGAATCCAGTTGAGTGGGATTCAGTTTTCTAGAGGCCCCGTCTGGCTGTGCTGTGACCCAGGTGGTGTGAAGTGTATCACCATTTGCTCAGCTGTCCTATTGGTCAGGGGAAGTGAGACTTAAGGATCTGTTTAGTTGTAATCCTCAGTTGTTTCAGTGTATGCTGTGCTCTGACTTGCTTGTAGCTGACCTGAGAAACTGCTTAGGCTTTGGCTAGCTGGAATAAACAACCCTGTGTATGGAGTCAAGGCTGTAAAAGTCCCCTTAGAGCTCCAGACTGATTTCTAATCGCCACAGATCATCCCCAAACCTGACAAACCATCTCTTGGCTGCCTTATAGCCTGTTACCTAGGAGAGATCTGCTGTAGTTGCAATAACTGCACCTCCAGAGGAAATAAAGCTCTCTGGCCACATTTCCAATCTCCCTTTTATGGAAGCACTAGAAATTATGATTTCATGGACTCATTCATGAACAACCTTACGCATCTAGCAATTTTAGGCACTGCCTGGCCTGATGGATAGAGCATCCAGGCCCATGCCTTTTGCTTCCTATGGTAATAAATGTTGCTTACTGTGTCCTCTTGCCAGAGATAGAGGTAACATCAGGGCAGGAAGGTAAGTGGGCTATTACAGCACTGAGAATTCTTAGCTCTTTGTCATGAGAATGTGTTTTTGACTGCTAAGGGTAATCTTGACTTCTCTTTCATTTGGCCCTCTTTTCTCCCCAACTCCCTACTCTATATTTTAAACTGTTTTATATTCATATAAATCTCAAATTTTTTCTTCTTTAAGTTCAGTGCACTGAAAATTTCTACTCATGCATAAAAGATGCACTGGAATTTCCTGTCACGGGTGCATAAGTGCTTATTTATTTTTCACTCTTTGAGAGTAAGGCTCTGAGATAGTGCTTTCAAGAGTTGAACATTTATATTTTTGTTATATGCTTTAGTTCATCTCTTTTCCCTTTCATCCTATTTATCAACAGATAAGAGGGAGTTCACAATATTACAGAAATAGTTTCAATTGGTGGTTAATGGTAGAAACTCTGTAAATAGGTGAAGTGGGTAGGTGAAGGGAAAAAACAGAGCTATAAAAAGTGTGTTATTTACATGCTATAAAAATCATTGCAAAGTTGATTTAACTAATATCAAATCAATAATTTTAAATTAAATGCAAATGTAAAATAGTAAGGCAATTCAATTATAAAATTTTTGCATTTTGATTTAGGATATTATCAATTATAAGTTATTAGAATGAAAACTTCAATAATCAGAGAATTTGTGACAAAGGAATCTCAAGTGCTGCTGAGAAACATTTTAAAAATGTTCGATATCTTTAGCCATAAGGGGAATGCAAATCAAAATAACTCTGAGATTTCATCTTACACCTGTCAGAATGGCTAAGGTAAAAAAAAAAAACCACAAGTGACAGCTCATGCTAGCAAGGGTGTGGAGCAAGGGGAATACCCCTCCATTGCTGGTGGGAGTGCAAATATGTATAGCCACTTTGGAAATCAATATGTTGGTTTTTCAGAAAATTAATAATCGATGTACTTCAGGACCCAGTTATACCACTCCTGCCCCTATACCCAAAGGATGCTCCACCAAACCACAAGGACACTTGCTCAGTTATGGTCATAGCAGCTTTATTTGTGGTAGCCAGATCCTGGAAACAACCTAGATGTCCCTCAAAAGAAGAATGGATAAAGAAAATGTGGCACATTTAGACAATGGAGCTTTACTCAACTGTTAAAAAAATTATAGAATTTGGAGGCAAATGAATGTAACTTGGGCAAAAATGTCATCCCAAGGGAGGTAACCCAAACCCAGAAACACAGTCATGATATGTACTCACTTAACCATGGATATTAGCTGTTAAGTAAAGGATAATCATATCATGATCCACAGTCCCAGAAAGGCTAAGTAACAAGGAAGGCTCAAGGAGATACACATGGCTCTCTCTGGCAAGGGGAAGTAGAATAGATTTTGCAGGTGTACTAGGTGTGGGTAGGAATGAGAACCGTAGGTATCTGGTGGGCAGGTGGATGGAGAGAGTACTGGGAGAGATGAATAGAATTAGGGAGCATTTCAGGGGTGAGGTAGAAACCTAGTACAATGGAAACTCCCAAGAATCCATCAGGATGTCTCTAGCAAAGACTCCTAGTGATATAGGATATGGTGTCTGAACGCGTCATCTCCTGTAACCACACAAGGCTTCCACTGGAGGAATTAGGACCCACCCAGTCACAAAGCCTTAGACCTACAACCTGACCTGCCTGCAAGATATGATGTGGTAAAAGTAGCAGAGAACTTGTGGGAGTGGCCAGCCTGTGACTGGTCCAGCTTGAGACCCAGGCCATGTGAGGGAGCCCACCCCTGACACTGCTTGGGGGACAAGGACCGAGAGGTTGAATAGCCTAGAAACAGGATAGAAACAAACATAACTGGAAAATAAAATTATGATTCCTAATGATACCCTGCTCTACTTGTAGACCAGAGTCTAGCATAATCGTCATCAGAGAGGCTTCATCCGGCAACTGACTGGAGTCGATGCAGAGACCAAACATTAGGAGGACCTTGGGGTACCCTGCAGAAGATGCGGGTGTTGTAGGAGCCGGAAGAGTCAAGGACGTGGGAGAAGAGGGCCATAGAAGCAACTAACCGGTGCTCATAGGAGCTCATGGATATTGAATTGACAATCAGGAAGCCTGTGTGAGTCTGACCTAGGTCCTCTGCATTTATGTTATGGTTGTAAAGATAGGTGTTCTTGTAGGATTCCTAACGGTGGGAGGTGGGTATCTCTGACTCTTTTGCCTGCTTTTGGAAAACTAATCCTCATACTGAGTTGCCTCATCCAGTCTTAATATGAGGGTATGTGCCTAGTATTATTATAACTTGATATCCTTGAGAGTGATGCCCTTTTCTTTTTTTCCCATATTCTTTTATTTTTTTCCATTCAAAAAAAGAAGAATTTACATTTCCTCCCCTTCTCCCATTCCCCTCCCGCTCCCCCCCCCCCGCTGCTTCCTTAAAAGAGGGCATGGTGCCCAGCCCTGTGGGAAGTCCAAGGCCCTCCTCCCTCCATTTCGGCCTAGGAAGGTGTGCATCCAAATAGACTAGGGTCCCAAAAAGATAATACATGCAGAAGAGATAGGTCTTAGTGTCATTGTTGATGGCTTCTCATTCTGCCCTCATTGGCAGCCACATTTAGAGAGTCCAGTTTGATCATATGCTCATTCAGTCCCGGTCCAGCTGGATTTGGTGAGCTCCCATTAGATCAGGCACACTGTCTCAGTGGGTGGTCCAGCCCCTCGCGGTCCTAACTTCTTTGCTCATCTTCTCCCAC
>PVIU01026941.1:0-21224 GCA_004026605.1 Ondatra zibethicus | reverse complement strand
TTTTTACTTTCTGTTTTCATGGTTCTCTCTCGAAATTTTAGTCACTCTTTGACAATGTGAATTTTAATGCTGCCAAGATATTTCACCAGAGGTGAATTTTATAATATTTTTAACATCTTTATTGGTTGAGATATTGATTCCAAATTTTGGGCAATCTAATATAGCCTTGTAATGACCAGTTATATTTAGATTTGAGTAGTCTCATATATAGCAGAATATACTGAGTAACAAGGTATAAATATTTTAAAACTATTGACACATGCTATAAAAATTTACATTTGGAAATTTGGGCCAATGTATATTACCATCGAGTGTATATTAATGTATTGATTTTTCCTACTTGCAAATTGAGTGTTCTGCATCTGAAATATTGAAATCTTAAATGCTCCCAAATCTAAAACTCTTTCAGTGATGAAATGATGTATAAGTGGGGAAGTCCACACCCATGGAATGGGTCACAGCCAAAAGCACTGATATAGCTGGGCTAGGGATATAGCTCAGTGGTTCAAGTCTTGTGTAAAGTGTGAGAAACAAATGAACAAGAAAATAAACAAACCAACACACACACACAACTGCAGTTATAATACAAATATTATATAACATCACCTTCAGGCTATATGTACAAGTTAGGCATGACATATAACTTCCATGTTTAGGCTTGTTTCCCATCTCCAGGATATTTCATTAAATATAATGTAATCTTCAAAAATTTGAAAAAACTGAAATAATTCTCTTCCAAGCATTTTGGGTGAGGAGCAATCAACCTGTACTTGACTGCTGAGTGCTACTATTTTTAAAACAATGAATTTGAGGAGCCCTGCACTTCGGTAGGCTCCTGTAGTCCCGGCACTCAGGACGCAGAGCAAAGGGCCTTGGCTACATGGTTAAGTTTCACACAGGTCTGTAGTACTTTACAAGCCTCTACTTCAAAAAGCAAAACAAAACACGCAATTGCTGATTTGATTGACAAATTTGATGTTCTTAATTGTATGTGGATTGATTCGTTTGCTTTCTTTTGAAATATCTTTTCATGTCCTTTATTTTTATGTTGTGCTCATCAGGGTTTTTTTTTTTTTATTGGTTTGTAGGAATCTAATCCCTGACAGTTACAAAATGAATAAATTGAACTAATGCATAAAAGTAATTAGTGTTATAAGTATGAAATGGAAAAGCACCATTAACATGTAGTTCATTGCCAGTGTTCCATTTACCAGAAGATAATTAAATGTTGCTTCTTAATTTCAATTTCCTATGTTTCTTTTTGTTTCCTCCATTAAAATAGTCACGATCTAAAAATCTTGAGTGTATTTTCAGCTTCAACAGATTTGCAGAATTCTGAATGCTCACATGCAATCTCTGCAGTGGATCAGCCAGAATTCAGGTGGGTGTGTCTGCTTTGTACATTGTGTTGTAGGTATGAAAATATTGGACAACACACATTGTGTTCTCCATGGCCACACTGACATAAGAGCTCTGCTGAAGGGTTACTGTCCGGCTCATGCCCATGTGCGCTCTGAAGCATTAACAAGAAATTAATAAAAACAGTGAATGGATAGAGGTATTGTATTGACAGTATGAACAGAAGCAGAACTTTTAAATTTGTCTTCTGTATACAGTTTTGATCTCAGTCAAACAAATGTTTCATATACTCAGAATTAAACCCCCTAAATGGGAAGAAAGACAAATACTGAAGACCCCCCAAATCAGTGCAGTTTATAGCATTCTTACTCAGTGCAGATAACCATTGAACACAACATTCCTTTTTGAGTGTGTTGTGTGTGAGGGTGTGCATATGTATGCCTTCTTGTGTGTTTGAGGCTTGTGTGTGCATGCTTGTAGAGACTGGGGAAGTCAACATTGGGTATCTCCCTCTATGCCTCTCTGTCTTATTTTTTGATAGCGTTTCTGAGCCTTGAGTTCACCAATTTGATGATATTAGCAGCAAGCACCTAACCAACTGAGCCATCTCCAGCGCCCCAGAGCATAGCCTTCTTAGTAGTACGTTCTTATTAGGTGAAAAGAAATGCAAAACTGAATAACCTTTCTTAATAGTTTTATTGTCAGTGTCAGAATTATATATAGAACAAATATCATTACTATTTTATAGCTATAGCAAAATAAATAAAATGTATGCATATATTAATGTTAATAGAAATTAGGGGGTTTTTTTCAGGTACACAGTTATATTTCAGCCTTACACATTTCTATGATACATACCACTTACTGTACACAATTTGTCTGTGTCAGGAGCACCAAGTAACCTTTAGCAAGATATTATAGATCTGGGACTAGTATCTCCTCTTTTTTTTGTTTTTTTTTATTTTTTTTTCGCTCATATATTCCACCCCAACTGCAGTTTCCCCTCCCTCCTCTCCTCCCAGTCCCTCCTCCATACCACTCTCCCCGAGATCCTCTCCTCCTCCTTTCCCTTCAGAAAAGGGCAGCCCATATATTAGGATTTTTACTGAGAAATGAGATGTAGTTATTTCTCTTATGTATTTGTATTATAAATTTAAAAGTCAAATATCATTAATAAATTTTGATTTCTTTGTTCTATACATGGAGAGGGCTTATAAGCACTGACAGTTAGATACCCAAGTTACATGTTTAAGGAAGGGTGTGTGGATAAGGGGGTGAGTTAGGGAGGAGAGGGCTAATATAATCAAAGCATATTATACAGAATTCTGAATGAACTAATAAAAACATTTTATATGCTTTGCCTAAATGTAGGGATACAATGAAATATCAGGAAAAAATAATATGAAACTCAAGCAAGCAATCACAAGTTTTCAAGACATAACCATAAAATAATACAATTTTTTTTCTTACTTGGCTTTCTGGATTCTTCATTCTCTGTACTAGACATCAGCTACAATGAATTTCTTCAGTGTCTTTCTCTTAGAAATATACCTATATTATCATTCATTGTTACCTGCTTCTCCCCTGAGTTAGAGGAATAAATGCCCTGTCCCTCTCTAAACTGTGTTTAAAATCACTGCAGAGAAGTTAAGTTCTATATTGTTTGCACATGCATTTGTTAAAGAGATGCATGCTGTGGTTACTTGAATGAGAATGACCCCCATAAATTTATAGATTTGCATTCGTAGGCCCCAGTTGGTGGGACTGTTTGGGAAGGATTAGAGGGTATGGCCTTTTTGAAGGAAGTGTGCCACTGGGGATGGGATTTGGGGTTTCAAACACCTAGGTCATTCCCAGATAGTTCTCTCTCCCGCACCTCTGTCCCTCCCTCCCTCCCTCCCTCCTTCCTTCCCTCATGTTTATGGATTGAGATGTACATTGTCAGCTACTGCTCTAGTGCCATGCCATGTCTGCTTGCCTGCTGCCATGTCTACCATGATGGTTATAGACTCGAAGCCTCTGCAACCACGAATCCCAAATGAAGCATTTTCTTTTGTTCATTGCCTTGGTCATAGTGTTTTGTCATGACAATAGAAAAGTCACACACACACCACCACCACCACCACCACCACCACCACACATATTCAGGTCAAGTTATTACCTCTCTTAGTGTGCATTTAGTCTCTGTGAAGATTAAAAGAAGCAGTGTATAGCTTTCTTTGAATAGTGCTTTGTCCATAGTTGGTAATCAGTGAATGACAGTAGGAAGAAATAGTTACTGGTTGTCAAATGTGTGCTGTATGTGTAGGAGAGGGGGAGATAAGAAAGATCATGGGGTTCAAAGGTAGCTGTTAAATTGTATCTAGAGATGCGAGTTCCAGGTAGGCTGTCATTGCATACAGAATTTGATAGGTTAACTAAGAAGTGTGAAAATGTTAATAACCATGCAATGCCAAAGAATGAGATTATACGAAGTTTCCCTGTGTGTTGCTTATTTTTCTACAGTGAACAGTACTTTTGGGGTGGAGTTAAAGGAGGTGTCACAAGGTAATTTGGGTTATAAAGAAAAATTGCAGTGATTTTTTTTCTTGGTGGGGATCCTCTTTGTCATAAATGAAATCACAAGGCTCCCAGCCAGTGTTGCTTTTATAAAACTGAAGTTGTTAGTGTTGCCAGGGATTTACTTTATATAAGTGAAGAAATTGTGGCCCAGAAAGGTTTAATGACTTCTTTAGAACATGCGGCTGAGACCAATCATAGAAGAACTGGGCCCAAGATTCAGATTTCCTTATGTACAAAACAAGATTGTTAATCCTGGTGTGCTTTTCAAACATTGTGGCTATGGTTAGATATAAAAACAAATCTTAATCATGTGCAAAACAGTAGAGGACACGGTTGTCAAAATACGATATTTTGGATGAGATGTAAATTTTAGGTGTCTGGGTAAAGCTCTCAGTCAAAATTGGGAGCAAGAATAAGACAGTAGTCGAAAGTGATGATTACTGAGAATTCCTTATTTGCTAAAGATTCATTTGAGCTAAAGAAGCAATGAAATGTAGACATTCACTTGAGATGGAGGCTCTGCTGAAAAATGGGGGAAGCCTGCTAATTCCTGATAGTGCAAGCTTCTTTTTGCCATTCCCACCCAACAAGCCTTTCCTTTTCATATCAGGAAATGGGGTAATCAAGAAATGGAGCATGGCAGGCTTTAATTATACTGTCCAGGAGAGGATTTTTCTTTTTGTTTTCTTTTTGCTTTTTAATAGTTAATTGGATCATGTTTGCTGAAATGGTCTTTGGACTGAAAGTTTTAAGATTAAATGAACCCATTTGTTCACATTCAGAGAGCAGTTATAGAAAAATGAATGAGTGTGTTATTCTGGCAATACAAATATTATATTTTACTAAAGAGAAATCATTAACTCATATAAAATCAAATCTTTATTTTAAAAGGTTTCTGGGAAATGTTTTTGTGACTTAATATCTGTAATATTGGCACAAAAATTTTCCATAATAAAACATGGCAGCTGTTACACGAAAAATATCACGTATTTAACTGAAAATCATTTCTTTAAAAGTGATTTTGATGAATATTATTAACTGAGAAAAGCTAAAATGAAAAGAGTATATACTATGTGATTCCAAATATATGGCATTCTGAAAAAGGCAAAGCTGTGGAGACAGTAAAAAAAAAAGATCAGTAGTGGATGTGATGATGAATAGACAGAACACAGAGCAGCAAAAATATTTTCTAAGGTACTGTAATGATGGATGCAAATATATTGATGGATGGATCATTATACCTTTGCTTCAACCTGTATGATGAGCATCGAGTGTGAACCTCAGGGTAAACGGTGGACTTAGGATGGTAATGGTAGTCTTATCAGCTGCAAGAAATGAACCTCTCTGGTGTGGGATATTGGTAGCTGGGGAGGCTGTGCTTGTTGAGGGTAGAGCAGTGAATACATGGGAAATCTCTTTATCTGGACAATAGTTCCATGAATTGAAAGCTACTCCAGCCGGGCAGTGGTGGCGCACGCCTTTTATCCCAGCACTCGGGAGGCAGAGGCAGGCGGATCTCTGTGAGTTCGAGGCCAGCCTGGTCTACAAGAGCTAGTTCCAGGACAGGCACCAAAAAATACAGAGAAACCCTGTCTCGAAAATCAAAAAAAAAAAAAAAAGAAAAAAAGAAAGCTACTCCAAAGAGTCCATTTCATTTCAAAAGAAAAATAAGTGAAATAAATAAAAATGAATTGAAAGTTGAACATTGCATACAATTTAAGTACGTTGACACATTAAATTCATTGTCCAAACAACTCTTCAACATACACAAAGATGGTGTGGCAAACCAGGCTCCTTCTATCCTCTAACTTTTACAAAATCTATAGGGATAGGACAGAAATAGAAGGGAATCAGAGTGTCAGATTTAGGGGAGTCTGAACACACTCAGGATTTCAGATGTGATGCTTATCCACTGTTAGACATTATCCATGTTTTATTCTTGCAAGTTGTATAGTTGAAAGTGTGTAGTAGCCACAGATCCAAATATGTATTCCATGTCTTGTATTCCTTTTTGTAAAAAATTTACAGCATCATTCAAGGTTGACTTGATGATGGTGCTGCGGTCACACATCTGTCTTCTGAGTTGGCAGTCACCGAAGCTGCAGCAACTCTAGCTCTTCTGGGACCATATAGACAGAATTGGCAGTCCATCTGAGACAATTTATTTGTTTTTCCTATGTGGAGCTACTTCTGGCAGGGGAGGAAGGTGGAATAAGGGATCCGTGTTTCCTGTTGCTTCATATACCACCAAATCACTGCTGTGTGTGTGTGTGTGTGTGAATAATTACCAAATGGCACAATGATAAAGGAGTAGGCTATGAAAAAACTTCTAGTTATTATTTGAAACTTCAATATTATCATGGATGGCATTTTACTTATTTCATGAAGTATCCCAAAGCTATAAGACTAAATATATTTTATCTTTAATCATCGCAGGCTCCTAAAGAGTGGAACTGTGTAATTGTTTTATAGATTTCTCATACTTATATTGTTATTTAGGGCAGAAAGAGTTACTCTCGAGAGTAAACAAAATGGCTTGGGGGTTATAATAGTTCCAAAATATAGTCCCATGCCTGTGACTATTTTACTTTTTATGCTAAATATTCTTAGTCATCAACTGTATTTTACTAACTCTTGCATGAAATGCTTTTAGGGTCATTTTAGAGTATCTGTTTTGCATAATGTATTATAATCATGCTTTAGTTTTGCCCAATATTAATAGTTATTGTTTGAGGTGACTGTTTCAAATTAAATTTTTGGTATTAGATGCTTTTAAAGAGGTTTTAATTCAGGCAATAAATGATTTTAAAATATTTTGTTAACTAGGCATAGTAGTATACACTTTTAATCCCAGCTCTCAAAAAAGCAGAATTAGTTGAATCTCTGTGAACTCTAGGTTGGCCTGATCTACAGAGTGAGTTCCAGGTGAGGCAAGGCTAAGCAGTGACACCTTGATACAAATAAAAAATATTTTATTAAAGCTATACATGGTGGCATAAACACATAGTCCCAGTACCTTAGGAAGTAAAGACAGAGGACTCAGAAGTTCAAGGTGATCCTCCACTATATAATGAGTAGCAAGTTCAAGGCTAGCCTGTATTGTATGAGACCTTGTGTCAAAACGAACAGAAAAAAAGAGTTATATTTTGTTAGTTATTTCAGCTGTCTCGTATGAAGAGCATCAGATACTGAGGGGCCAAAAGATGCCTTTAAATTGCAATTGAGGGGTCCTCTTCCTTTTTCATCTTCTAGAATAGACTCCAATTCACTGATTGAGGCTGTTCTTTTTACCTCTGCTTTTTCTTACATTCTTTGTGACATTGGTAGATTGGTAAAGTCATTACTTATATTCTGGAATTGAACGTTCCACTTCAGATACTTGAGAATTGGGTGGCTTCTGCCAGCACTGTGACAGCAGCACAAAGCCACCTAAGCAGACTTTGCTCATGTAGACTTAAACTCAACAGGGACACTTGCATCTTTTCATTGCAGTTAATTGAAAGGCATTTTGTGTCTTTGCACTATTTAAATGATCCACTTGATCATCTTTGCTATTCTTTACAGACAAAACAGATGTTGTCCCTTAATTCCAAAGAACTTCTTATGCTTTAGATTAGGGGACTAACAGTAGAATTAAACAAATCTTCAGTTCCTGTTAAGAAATGGTGGATGATGGTTAACATTCTCAGAGCTGACTTTTCAAACTTCTTTTTCTATATGTAAATCCAGATTTGACATACCCTCAATACATCTGCAAAATTAGATTGCTCACTAATCCTACTTATGTACATTTTGTGCCCGAGTGTATTTCCTCAAGCTGGAGAGCTTCCCCACATGAATTATATGCAACATAATTTAAATCACTTCCAAATAGCAGAATTTATATTGTTTGTGAGAAAGATGGATTTTTTTTTCCTCCGAAGCAATTTTCTTCCTGTTAGTGACAAAAACCCAAACAAACCCACAAGTATACTGGAACCCCATGATAAAGCTGTTTTGGAGCCCGTGCTCAATAGCCACCTCAAACATGAACTAACCTGATGGCTTTTCTTCAGTTAAGCCTCCCAGATAATGTTCAGATAGGCAATCCTCATTTTAAGTACTTGAGTATTTGAAGGAACAACAAATACCATTATAGTGCAAGTCATAGGTCAGCACCATGCTTATTGTATTGTAATTTTTGAGGCATGGTTTTACTATGTAATTCAGGTTGACTTTGAATTCATGGTGCTCCTCCTGCCTCAGTTTCATAAATTCTGTGCCGCCATACTTCGCTCAATGTTTAGTTGATCTATTTTTAAGTTTTTATCACGTTTATTTATTTGGAGGGGCCATGTATATTTCACAGTGAGTCTGTGAAATTCAGAGGACAATTTGGGGGTTGGAGTTGGCTCTTTGTTTCCACCATATGGGCTCCAGGGATCTGATTTATGTTGTCAGTCTTGGTGACAAGTTCCTTTACCTGGGCCAAGGCATCTTGCTGGCCCAGCATTTAGTTTATTATAATATATAATATATGAATATAACATGTACTTATTGTACATATCAATGAATTTCAGTGTGATACCTTAATACATGCATGCATTATATACTGTTTATTCAAAATTTCACAACATTTGACAAGCGGGTACATAAATAGAAAAAGCACTGTTAGATAGGAGTCAACTATACAAGCCCAACTATGAATTCTAATTAGCTTAAGCCTCTGAGAAGTTGTTTGAGCCTTCCTACATTTTTATTTGCCACCACAGAGTATTGTGAGAATTAAAGTAGCATCCACAGGCATTGGAAACACAAGTGATGGGGCTTGGAGATGACACACTGGGTAAGAGTAATTGCTGTGCAGTCATGAGGACCTGATTTCAAATTCCCATCACTGGCATGAAAAGCTGGGTGTTGCCAATTCTGCCCATAAACACAGTGCTGAGGAGGTAAGGGACTGAGATAAGAAGATTGCTGGGGCTTTCTGGCTGCTAGCCTGGCTCCTATTCAGTATAATATTCTGTCTCAATGGAACAGGGCAAAGAATGATGCCTGGACACCTGATGTCCTCTGCATGCACACCTGTGCACACTCATGCACATATACCACACACACATACACTGTACATACACACAAAAAACCAACTAAAGTGCTATGTAGCATGAATTCTAATTGGTCTTAATAATAAAAATCCGGAGTCAGCTATCAGGGGGGCGAAAGCTGAAAAAGATCAGGGAAACAGAGCAGCCAGTCACTAGAGAGTTCTTACCTCTACCAGTACTCAGACTGAATGGGTCATCCTGTCTCTACAACTCCTCAGACTAAAATTCTATCTCTATGAAACCTCAGACTGCCCCCGAGCTCCTGTCTCCTCCCGCCTTATATTCCTCTCTTGGCCCAGCCTTATCACTCCTGTCTCCACCTCCCTAGTGCTGGGATTAAAGGCATGGGATCCCACAAATCACCTTTGTGTGAGTTCTGTTTCTCTTTTAGACAGATTCAATCTTGTGTAGCCCAGAGTGACCTTGAACTCACAGAGCTCCATCAGCTTCTGTCTGTCTCCTGAGCACTGGGATTAAAGGTGTGTGCCACCACTGCCTGGCTTCTATGACTGGCTACTGGCTTAGCTCTGCACTCTGATCTTCAGGCAAACTTTGTTAGATTACAAACGAAATATCACTACAGTCCTATGTGATTAGATACTGTAGTTTTAGATGTTGAGTGGAACACCCACTGTGTGTCAAGGCCCTGTGTTACTCTGTAGCAGGCATATATTATTATCAATGTTATTATTATACTATCATTAGATGTTATGTCAATGTGTTATCTCTGCCTTCAGCAGGTACAAAGGGAGGAGGCAAGGTGTGATAAAGAGGAAAAACGGGGTGGGCAAAACGGCTCAGCAAGATTTTGTTTGTTTTCTGGGAGAGGATATTTGAAATGAGACTTCCATCTCTATGATGAGTAATATTTTGATAATTTTGATAAATTCCCAAACGAAGGCCACATCAAGATGTAAAATAACTCTGTTACCTGGGCTACGTACCACATGACTGCAATAATTCAGGACCCCTTGCCATTTGGTCATCTTTCTTCTTTATCGCTCTTCGAAATGTGTTTTTCATTGATTGTGTGTGAAGAGCAGCACTGTACCAAGCATAGTGTCTCATCATCACTTTAATATATCAACGAAGAGACCAGATAGATTCTCATGGTGGAGGTGAGAGCTTTGAACATCTCTAAATACTTCTATCCAGAGGTATATGCCACCAAGAACTTAAGTCTGTTCATCTGTTACTTGAATTTCAATAAACTAAATGTCTTAAAGTAGCCATGACTAGTCAGAGGATAATCTCATATTCTGTTTTCCCCTTTTCTCTTCACTCTCATTTTCTGAATTACAAGGAAACACTAATTATATTAAATTCCAAGAATTCAAAGTTATTGTCAAAAGCAACTTAACCTCATGTATAGGATATATTCTGCAAAAGCTAAAACCTTAGCATGTGGTATACCTAGGGCTAAGGTAGGATAGTCACAAGTTTGAGACCAGCCTGAATGTCATAGTGAGTTCCAGGCCAGCTTCAACTACAGAGAAATAAGACTGTTTAAAATAACAGCAATAACAAAATACCATATTTATATGTGTTGGTCTTTTTTGTTATTAAAATTTTCCTGTGGTCAATTTAGATTCACACCTAGTTGTAAGAAATAGTGTAGAAACCCTACTTATTGTAACTTTATTTTTCCCAGTTATAGTATTTTACAAAACTGTCGTATAATACCATAATCAGGATACTGACATTGACTCGGCCTTTCACGGATTTGTTCAGTTTTAATTGTATACATGTTTAGTTATATGCAGCTTTATTGCATATGTGTAGGATTTTATATGTATCACAACTGCAAAAATGCTCACCAGTTCCATGCCACATGGCTTGTTCATGTTTCCTTTTATCACCACTCCCATCTTCCTCCCATCTGATCCCTGCCTTTCCACTGAGTTTTAACCTCCTAGAAACAATTAATCTAGTCTGCTTTGCTGAAATGTATTGTGATTTATTATGTAAGTAGAATTGTACAGAACGTGACCTTTGAAGAATGACTTTCCCCATTCTGCAAAATTTCCTAAAGATTTGGTTGGCTTGTTGAATATATGAACAGTTTGACTCTCCATGTTGGTAAGTAGTATTCCAGTATAGATATAGCACATTTTGTCTAACTTGTTGTTAATCTATCTAGGACATTTGGGGATAAATTGAGGAAAGCTACTATGAACATCCATGGACAGATAATTAAGTTGATATAAATTTTCACTTCTGTAGGATACGTGTCTTAGACTATAGTTGTTAGATCCTATGGCAGTTGCATGTTTATTTGTTTTCAGACAGGGTCTCACGTAGCCCAGGCTGGCCTTGAGCTCACTGTGCAGCTGAGATTGGCTTTGAATTTCTGATCCTCTTGCCTCCATCTCCTAAGTACTGGGATTACAGGTGTACTCCACCAAGCCCAGCCACATAGCAAGAAAGGATCGCGGTTTTCTATAGTGGTTGTACATTGGCACCAGCAATGTATGAGTTGTATGATGTGTCTGTGTCCTTACCACTTTTTGGTAGTCTAAGTCTTTTTCACTTTAACCCTGTAATGGGTGTGTCGTGATGTCATTGTGGTTTGCATCGCCCTCATGTCTAATGATAGTGAACATCTTTTCCTTGGCTTACTGCAGTAAAATGTCTTCCATGCTTCTTTCTCCCTTTATAATTCTTCTTTACTCTGAAGTTTTAAGGATTTTTCTTGTATTCTAGATAATAGTTCCTTATCAGATATGTAGCTTGAAGATAATCTTCCCACTCTATATCTTATCTATCTTATCATCTTCTTCATGGGAGTTAGTCACAGAAGTATGATTTTGATGATAGTCAATTTGTTTGATTAATTTTGCTTGTATCCCAAAGATTTTTCTCTAATTTTTTTCTGAAAGTTTTATCTTTTTATATTTTTAAGGTTGTTATCCATTTTGGTTTTATTTTGTATAATAAGTTTAGATCAAGGATTTTTTGTTTGCTAATTTTGCCTAAGCTCGTTCAGTTGATCCAATACTATTGGAAAAGCTGTCCTTGGTCAATTGAGCTTATTTTATTTTCTTATTAAGTTTGTTTGTTAATATTGCATGTGTGTGTTCACATGCATACACATGCCACAATATGCATATCAAAGTAAGAAGACAACTTGCAGGAGTCAGTTCTCTCTACCTTGTGGATTTCAGGTATTGAACTTGGGTGCTCAAGTTTGGTGGCAAGGACTCTTACCTGTTGAGCCATCTTGTAATATAAATTTCTTTTCCTTTTAAAGACAGGCTCTGACATCATAGCCAAAGTTGGTCTCTAACTCACAGCACTACTCCTGCCCCAAACTTCCTTAAACGTGGGATTGCTGATATGAACCACCATAGCTGGCCCTTGAATTTGCTTTCATGCCTGATCAAAAGTCTGTTTGGTGTACGCTTGAATTTTTTTCTGAGGTCTTTATTTTGTGGATCTTTGATTCTTTCCGCTTAAATATCACACTGCCATCATTGTTGTAGCTACATATTTTATAAATATAATATAATAAATAATATTTATTTCCTTCAGTCAAAAGTGTTTTAGCTATTCTAACTAGAATAGCTTTTCTACAAACATTTTCATGGTATTTGTTAAGAATTGCATTTAAAGCTTAAATTTTAGACTATAGATGGATTTGGGGGAATTGACATCTTAACTATATAATGAGCCTTCCCAGCGACAAACGTATTGTGTCTCAAAATTTTACTAGGTCTTCTTTGATTTCTTTCATCATCATTTTGTAATTTTTTTACACACTTTACATGCACAGTTTTATTTACAATCATTTTTGTAATATGATTGTGTTTCATATGTGCATTGGTAATATATAAGACCAATTTTGTTTATTGATCATCTATCTTTTGATCTTCTAAGACAGGGACTGGAGAGCTGGTTTAGTTGTTAAGAGCACATCTTACTCTTGCAGAGGACAAGGGTTCCTTCCCAGCACCCACACAGTGGCTCACAAACATCTGTAACTCCAGATTCAGGGGATCAGCCACCCTCTTCGTGCTTTGTGGGCACCAGACCCACACATAGAGCATATGCATACACAAAAGCAAGACACTCATAAAATATAATAAATAAATCTAATTTTTAAAAAAATGACTCACCTTTGTTTTTGTATTTGTTGTAAGACGGGGTTTCTCTGTGTTAGCCCTGGCTGTCCTGGAGCTCACTCTGTAGACCAGGCTGGCCTAGTCTGATAGAGATCCACCTGCCTCTACTCCCGAGTGCTGGGATTAAAGGCGTGTGCTACCATGCCTGATTTATGACTCACTTCTTAATTAGAATTTTTGTAGATTATTTAGAATTTCCTACATAGGCAGTTAAGATATCTTCAAATAAATATTGTTTCATTCCTTCCAATTTTTATGCCATTATTTTTTCTTACATTTTTTGCACTAGCTAGAACTTCTAGAAATCCTCTCAAATATGATAAATGAGAATAGACATCCTTGCTTTGTTTCTCCTTCCTGTATGTGTTGCTGAGATCAAACCTTGGGTCTTGTACTTTCTAGGCAAGCACTCTACCGCTTAGTTATATCCCCAGCCCTCAGTTTGTTTGTTTGTTTGTTTACTTCATTTTTGTACATTTCTGGTCATATACACTAAGCCCTCAGTCTTTCATCTTAATATAGCTGTAGGGTTTTGGTGGATACTCTCTATTGAGCTCATGTAAGACCCATCTATTTCTAGGTGGGTGATTTTATTTTAATCCTAAGTAGGCACTAGATTTTATCAAATGCTTTCTCTGTATCAGTTGTTACATTATTTTTCTTATTTAATTTGTTTATATAATGGAAACAGGGACATTTTTCAGATACAGCATCAGCCATATATATGCAGAATAAAAATCTACTTTTATTTGGATCTGTTTTGCAACAGGTTTTTAAATACATGATCTATTTTAAGGATTCTTCAGATTTATTGGTCTGTAGTTTTCGCTTTTGTTTTTGTACTGTCTTTTCCTGGTTTAGGTATTAATACTGTCTTATATTTATTATTTGTGAGAAAATTGTGTTAATTCTTCTCCGAGCGCTAGATCATCAGTGAATCTATTTGGACCTGGGTATTTTTGTAGGGGGATATTTTCACTTGTTTTCTAAAACTTTTCTGATGGTGTATTTTATCTTGGTTAAATTTTGAAACCTTGTGGTTTCTCAGAGAATTGGTACATCCCTGTTAGGCTGGTAAACTAAGTATAGAGTACTTTGGAGTTTTGTAGTAGCGTACCCTGTTTCCTTACTGATGCTGGTGACTTATGTTTTTCTGAGCTTAAATTTCTCCCTCTTGCCTAGAAGTTTATTAATTTTATTGACTTTTTTCCTCAAAGAATTCGCTTTTTAGCTCATTGATTTTTCTCTCCGGTGATTCTGTTTGCAGTTTTATTGCCCTCTGCTCTGTATTATTTCCTCCCTTTGCTTGCTTTGTGTTAATTTTGTCCTTTTTCTATTTTCTAAGGTAGGTACTTAGAATACTGATTGGAATCCACTCCGTGTTTCTAATGGTATTGTTTTAAAAAGGCATTTCTCTTAACCTGCAGTATGTTTGATCCCAGTTGTCATCTCCAGCCATCACTTTCTTGAATGGTTATTTTATTTTCATCATCAAAACTCTGCATTAACAAGCCTTTGCACATAGATATGCTAAAGACACCTCAAAATAAACTAAATTTGCCAAAAACTATTTACTTCGTAGTTTTCTTTTAAGACTCTACTATCTTTGGTAAATATATATTTATAGATGATATATATCATAAATTTCACTTTGATCATTACTATTTTAATTATGATCATACAGGTGCTGTTTATAGCCTAGAATATTATATTTTCTTTCTTTTGCAACTTTTTGTTTAATTTTGAATTTTATTTTTACTCTTTTGCTTAGCTTTCTATATACTTAACAGTATGTCAGTACCAAAATCCCTGCTTTTAATTTAAATTACCTAGTTCAAATTCCAAGACTCCTCTCTTCTATAGTCTTTAATCTCTATTGTACTGTTGGTTTTCTGGGATGTTTATTTGGTTTTTGATGGTGGTAGTAGTACCTGGGATTGAGCCTAGGGCCTATGCCTACTAAGCATAGGCTCTACAGCTGAGCTGTACCCTTAGCCCTCCTCTATTGTACCTTCTGCAATAATTTCTGTCTTGAAGAGTAAGTCTTGAACTTACTCTTCAGGTAGGTTCCCCTTCTGTCCAATTACTGTATTGACAAATTGATTTTATGGCTCTTATTTCTGGTCCCTTTGTGTATCCTCTTGATTCCAATTTGGCATATATTCCAGTAGCTTCCAGAAAGAGTGAATGGTATATCAATATTTTGATTTTGTCCATTTCTGAAAAGATATATATACTACTATCACACTTGACTGATAATATTAGGTATTGAATTATAGTTTGGAAATAATTTTCCCAGGGCTTTTGATGAAGTAGTTCTCTTGTCTTCTAACTCTGATGGCCATTCTGATTCAGAACTTTTGTTGGACTTCTTCATTTTCTTTTTTTTTTTGTATTGAAAATTTTGAGGCTGTATTCTTAAATGAATGTTCTGCTAGTTTCTTTGCTTTTGTTATCTCTGTTCCACTTTTCAGAAACATACTTAATCTAATGTTTGGTTCCCTGAACTCATACATTTTTATTCTTTCCTAGTGTCACTATATTTCTGTTAAATTTTCTGGATCTGCAGTCTTACTTCTTTTTTTTTTATTATTATTATTTTTTTTCCATACATTGTTTTGTTTTATTTTTTCCATTCAAGAACATAATTAAAGATAAAAAAAATTTTTTTTTCCTTTCTTCCCCTTCTCCCGGTCCCCTCCCACTACCCCCCACCCCTCCTCCCTCCCCCTTCTTCCTTGAAAGAGGGCATGGTGCCCTGCCCTGTTGGATCAAACCAGACTCTCTGAATGTGGCGGCGAAAGTTGGCAGATGGAGAACCCACAAACAATGACACCAGGACCTATCTCTTCTGCATGTATTAACTTTTTGAGAACCGAGTCTTTTTGAATGCACTCCTTCCTAGGCCAGGAGGGATGGGGGTGGGCCTTGGCAGTCTTACTTCTTATTCCAAACTTTTTGTTGCCCTTTACTGTCTGCCACAGCTTCCATGTGCAAGAGGTTTCGTCATATGATAGTGTGTATATGAATTTAGTAGCATGCATTCCTGTTTCTTAGATTCAGGATCATTCCTGATGGAGTTAAATTTTTTTCAAAAAAAATATTTTGTCCTTCTTAATTTGTTGCTTTCAGCTTTCCATTTTGTTTTAACTTCTCTCAAAGTAAGAAGTTTCCCTCAAATATTCTTATACTCAAGAAAGCTACTGACTGTGGGCTTATCTGATTAGGTTCCCCCTCCCCCTTTTCCTATTCATTGTCTTTAGAATTCCTCTGTCTAGCTGGTCAAAGTCTCTGGAAAAGAATCTTCCAGTCCCTAGCTGTAGGTTAGTAAGGTCCGTGCTAAGCCAGCATTCTTGGAGCTGTAGAGAAGTAGGCCCGGCATGCTCCTTTGTAGGCATCCACTTAAGCTCTTGGAAACTTCTGTTTAATCCTTAGTTTTCGTACAGAATGCCTGCCCTTAACTTGGTCTGCTATCTCTGTTCCATAGTTGAGCTTGTTCACAGTCTTCAAAGGAAAACCTTCTGCAGAACTTGATGAGGGAGTATGAGCCAGATGTAAGATAGGGAGGAGAGGGAGGGTATGCCTCTTAGTCGCACATCCTGTTTTCGGCTCCACTTTGAACACCATTTGGAATTATCTAGTCCTACTAATTCCATAAATCTAGCGCAAAACTTGTCACAATTTTTAAAGTGTTTTGCTCGTTTCTTCGTATCTTTAATTTTTTTCTATAAAACACTAATTTTATTTACTTTGTTTATATATCCATCCAGGGGAATTCTGCATCACATAGTCATTCTACTTTTAATTTTTGGTGAGCATCTACCATTTGTACTAGTTTATATATTGACCAATAGTATTCAAAGGTTTACAGTTGCTTGTGTTTCTAGTAATGTCCATTCTTTTTTGTTGTTGTTGTTTTGCTTTAATATTTATTTATTTATTTTTATCTTTAATGTTTTGGTGCATTTCTCTTTTACCTCCTCTAAACATGTCTTTACTGCTATGTTACAGGTTTAAGGTTTTAGTCTGTAGAAATCCTTTGTTGATCTTTTTTTGTGATCTTCTCATATCTCATCTCACTCTACTTCAGTTCATTCCCACACTACTGCCAGAATGATCCTCATGAAATGATTATCTCTTTATTAAAGCTCCTCTACTTTTGACTGTCCAGAAATAAATTCTTGTTCTTGGCATCATACACAGAGTAGTTTTTATTTATTCACAGAGATTGTGCATTAATGTTTCCGTATTTTCAAAATGTAGCTATGGCCTTAGGGTTTAGTAGACAGTTACAGTTTATTTGTCCCCAACATGTACCCAAGCACACTATATTCAGTTTCTTATTGTTACTGTTAATGTTATTGTTGTGGAGGCTATGGCTGTGTGTGTATACATATGTGCATGTATGTGTATCTCTCTCTCTCTCTCTCTCTCTCTCTCTCTCTGTGTGTGTGTGTGTGTGTGTGTGTGTGTGTGTGTGTGTGTCTATGTGTCTGTGTCATTGGAGGCCAGAGCTCAGCCTCAGTGTCATTCATCAGGAGCCATCGTACCTTGTCTTTTGAGACCGGATCTCTCACTGGGACCTTGGGCTCACCATCTAGGCTTGGTGGCCAGCAGGTCCAAGGAATCTAGCTATCTCCACTTCTGCAGCACCTTTTACAAGGTGTTGGGACTTGAACTTAAGCTCTCATGCTTACACAGCAAGCATTTAGCCAACTGAGCTATCTCCCTCAACTCATCAGCTTTTGGTGAAAGAGAAGATACAAAACTGACAGCTGACAGACTTGTGCACATGAGTATCTTTTCATTCTGCTAATGACTGCTAAATATGCCGATATACCATAGTGTTTGTTTTTATTTCTTCTATTTTTGAGATCACAATATAATTACATCATTCCCACTTCCCTTTCCTTCCTCCTAGACCTTCCATGTACCCTCCTTTGCCTCTTTCAAATTCATGGCACCTTTTAAAATTAATTGTTGTTACATGTATATATGTATATACATACAAAGGTTTTTGATAGCCCATTGTTAAGTCTTAAAGTTCCCAATTTGTTTTTTATTTTAAATTGTGCTGTACTAAATGTGCTTATCAATAGTTTTGTAAAATTTATTTCTTTTAAGGTTATATGTATAGACGTTTTGCCTATATGTATGTCTGTACGGATGTTTTACCTATATGTATGTTTGTACATCATGTGTATGCTGTGCCCAAAGAGGCCAAAAGAGCATCAGAAACTCTGGGACTGGAGTTACAGGTGGTTGCGAGGTACCATGTGGGTGCTGGGAACTAAACAGGAATGTTTAGCAACTGCTCTTAACCGCTGGAGTATCTCTCCAGCTCCTCTGTTGGTGATTTTAATACACACCATCATTCGAGGATGTAAATATAGTTCTTACAAGTTAAAATGCTGACTCACAGGCAGTGTTGTTTTAAAGACTTTGTGTGTGTGTCTCTGTGTGTGTGTGTGTGTGTATTTTCTTTCAGGTAAGGTGAACTAGTTTGTATTTCTATCAGCAATTCATTCATTAGAGGACCTATTTTTCTGCACTCATTTTACTACCTTTGTAATTACCAGCAGCACCACTACCGCCATTTCTTGACAAAACATGCAAAACTATTTCTCTGGTACAGGTTGTATCTTTCTGGTTACTTATGATAAGTATTTTGAAATACTTGTAAGCAATCTACACACCAGCTAATGAGTTGCCTATTTGTGTTTCTGACCATTTTTCTGTCAGGGTATTTTTTCTCTCACTGCCCCAATTATTTTCCTAGGAGAAAGTAATACATTATAACAATGCTTTTGAGAGTACAGTATCTTCTACAGTGAATTTAATAATATCTAATGTTTATGTGTAATTAATACATTTTTTATTTTACATACTAATCCCAGTTTCCCCTCCTCCCGTGCCCCCTCAGCTCCCCACCACCCTCCATCCACCCCTCAGAGAGGGTAGGGCCTCCCATGGGGAATCAACAAAGTCTAACACATCACTTTGAAGCAGGACCAAGGCCCTCTCCCTGTTTCTAGGCTGAACAAGGTATCTCTCCAAAGGGAATGGGCTCCAAAGAGCCAGTTCATACACTAGGGATAAATTCTGATCTCACTGCCAGTGGCCCTACAAACTGTCCAAGCCACACAACTGTCACCCACATTCAGAGGGCCTAGTTCGGTCCTATGCAGGTTCCCCAGCTATCTTTCCAGAATCATTGAGCTCCCACCTGCTCGGATAAAGCAGGATTAATAAAAACTCAGAGAGAGAAATTGAAGATCTGAAAAATAAACAGCCAACCACTGGCTCTCAACCTCAGTCCGAAATGGTGATCCTGCCTCCAGGAATCTCAGAATGAGACTGAGACTGAGAGCTGTCTCCTCCCATTTTATATTCCTCTCTAGTGCTGGGATTAAAGGCATGCACTGCCCAGTTTCTATGGCAAACTAGCATGGTTACTGGGTTCAAAGGTGTGTGTTGTTGCGGCCTGGTCTGTAAGGCTGGCCAGTGTGGCTGTTTTACTCTCTGAACTTCAGGCAAGTTTTATTAAACTATAAGTGAAATATCACTACACTCACGGGTCAGCTGTTTCTGTGGGGTTTCCCATCATGGTCTTAACCCCTTTGCTCTTATTATCTCTCCTCCTTCTCTTTGACTGGACTCCAGGATTTTAGCCCAGTGCTTAGCTGTAAATCTCTGCATTGGCTTCCATCACTTACTAGATGAAGGTTCTATGATGGCAATTAAGGTAGTCATCAATCTGATTATAGGGAAAGGGCAGTTTAGACACCCTCTCCACTATTACTTAAATTCTTAGCTGGGCTCATTCTTGTGGATTCCTGGGACTTTCCCTGGTGCCAGATTTCTTGCTAACCCCATAATGGCTCCCTCTATTGAGATATCTTTCTTTCCCCCAACTAGATCATCCCATTCCCTCAAATTCTCCTCCCCCTCCCCTTTTCCCCCTTCCTTCCACCCTCTCCTCTCCCTGCCAATTTACTCAGGAGATCTTGTTTATTTCCTCTTCCCAGGGGGAATCCATTAATGTCTCTCTTAGGGTTCACTTTGTTACCTAGCTTCTCTGGGGTAGTGGACTGTAGGCTGGTTATCCTTTGCTTTATTTCTAATATCCACTTAGAGTACATACTGTGCTTGTATTTCTGGGTCTGGTTTTTTCTAGTCCATCCATTTGCCTGTAAATTTCAAGATGTCATTGTAACTAATACATTTTAAAAATACTAATTATAGTTATAAAACTGTTTTAATTTAATGACAAAAATCTCTTTTTTATATAACCTTCTAGGGAAGTCTCTATACATCATTGCCTAAAACATTTGCAAGTCAGGCTAAATTGCAGGAAAATATATCCCCAAATCAGGAGATGGACTGGGAGCAGTTTTACCAAAATCTTTTGGTGGGGGGGATGTCTTGTTTTTGTTGTTATTTTTTTGGGAGGGTCAACTTAACACAAGCTAGTATTTGGGCAGAGGGACCTTATTTCAGAACAAACGCTTTATCAGGTTCCTGACGGCAAGTGTGTAGGACATTTTCTAGATATTATTGTTGGAATATCCAGTCCTCTGTGGGTGGTGCCCAGCCCATGGGCAGGTGGTCCTGGTGTGTTTAAGAAAGGAAAGTGAGTGTGTGTACATGCGTGCATGTATGTGTAAAACCTACTGTGTCCATTTAGTGTTGCTCCTATGTACATATGTTTAGGGCTGGACACTTGGGATTAGATTAACTATCAAGGGAGCTCATCCCCAAAGAAAACTAACTTTCCCTTCCTCTGAAGCCATTGACTGTCTATAGCACTTCATCTAATAGATGACCTTGTGAAATTCCCCCAGCCATGTTGGCTGTGATCATAATGCAGGTCATGTTTATGAAAATATATTGTTGAGATTTCATGCCTAAATACACAATCTTTGCCATTGACCAATTAAATTATTCTGTAGAGTTGTGCAAACATCAAGCATTCTAACATTTGAATGTTTTCCTTGCTCCCAAGTTTCCTATTGGGAAAAGAATTTTTGTTTTTCTATATTCAGTGTGTGTATATACGTGTGTGTGTGTGTGTGTGTGTGTGTGTGTGTGTGTGTGT
>PVIU01026940.1:0-21202 GCA_004026605.1 Ondatra zibethicus | reverse complement strand
GCTATAAAGATGATTATGGTCTGTACTCACTCATTAGTGGGCCCTAGCTATAAAACAAAGGACACTGTTTGAGCTTTTTTAAACATCCCAACTGTCAAAGCGTAAGGAATAGCCATTATACAGATTCAACTCCATCCTCCTGACAAAGCAGGAACAGAAGACAATCTCATCTACACCAGTGTATCTTATCTGTTATGTCTTCTGTTGCCTTTCGAAATACGTTCTTATCTATAGGGATTCCAGATAGTTAAAAATGCTGGTTATAAATATTCTTACTCTGTATGAATATGCTTGAATTTGGCTTTCTGTGTCTAGGATAAAGTTATATTTCTACTCAAGTCTCCTGTTTTCATTTGCTTTAGCTAGTAATTTATATTTATGTCATCTGTGCTGGGTAACCAACCTGCAAACTTGTTTTTCAAAGCTTGGTGCTGACTGAACCTTGATGCATTAACTTAGATGATATGAGCCTCAGGGAAGGGTAAGGAATGAAAATCTTATCTGAAGGTACTAAATCAGAGCTGGACAGGAAAAAGATGTTCTCCCATGCTGCCCCACAGTAGAGGAACTAAAGATAACAGTAATGTACCATATATTTCACAAGGCTAGAAATAGGATTTGCTTTGTCCTCACCAGAAAGAAAGGTAAGCATTTGAGGAAACATGAGATATGTAACCAGATTTGAACATTAAACAATATATCATACAAAAGAATATAACATGTTGCCCGTTAATAGGTATATTTTATAACAGTTAAAAATAAACTACATAAAAATTCTAATGCAAAAATATCTGTGTGTGTTAGCCTTTATCTCTGTGTTAAAATACTCAACATGGGCTACGTGTGGAGTAAAGAGTCTTATTTATTCATGGTTTTTAGAGTCTGAGAGAGTAAAGTCTGGTGAAGTCCTCAGGGCAAAAGCACATGCAGCCATAAGCAGCCATGTTTGATGCAGGAAGCAGAGAATGCTGTGTGGAGCCAATCTGCTCCTAGTCAACAGTATGCATGAGAAATGCCTTCTGGAACCAAGGCCCTGGTGACCTAGCCTGTAGGAGCTTTTCCCTTGTTAATCAGTCTCCTAGGCATCCTGAGAAGGCAGCAGGAGGCATGGACTTTCCCTTCCCACAGCATAATCCCTATGACCTAAGGGTTCCTAAAAAGCCTAACACCCACAGGCTCTTCAGCACCTCTCAACTGTGCCAGCTGGCAGTGGAGCTTCTGCTCCCATGGATCTTTAGAGGATGCAATTAAGCCATGTATAAATCCAAACCAGACTGCTCTGTATTGTCCTCAAGTGACACAACTCCTCAACTAACAAACAGAAATGAAATATATATATATATATATATATATATATATATTTCTACTATGCAGGTAAGGAGTACTCTGGATGGGTCCAGAGCTTACCCTAAAAATAATATCAATACTCTTGTATATTTTATGAGCAGTAATGATGAAAAGTTTTATCAGTGTAAATTAGGTTTTATTTGTGCACTGTCTAAACCAGGTCAATGGAAGGAATAAGTAATTGCCCCATTAAGCCTGTGGTGAGACCCCAGAAAAGCCAAAGAATATACGGATCTTGCGTGACTAAAGAAAGAATTCCCCCTGCCAAGCACCCTCAGTTTAAGACAATCCAATGCATGGAGACTGAAATGTCCACAATGCAGGACTAGACCTGTTTCTCTGATCTGAAAACTAAGTGGCTCTTCTGCTCTAGCCATTTATTGTGGTGAAATACGCAGGGCCTTCTCAGAGAGGACGTTATTTTTGTGAATGGTTCCTAAACAGGGAGCAAGAGGACAGTGTGAATGACAAGAAGTGAATGAGGTATTCTGCCTGACTGCCTTACCTGCTGGGGTCCAAGCATGAAAGTGGCTCTCTTGGCAATCAACTGTGTCCATAAGGAAGGCTTGACACTGGGTGTCTCCTTATTTACCTCAAAGACAGACAGGCTCTTAATCAGTTTTCTATTACTATGAAGAGATACCATGACCAAGGCAACTCTTGCTAAAGAAATTATATAATTGGGGTTAGCTGACAGTTCATGGTAGGGAGCATGGTGGCATGCAGGAAGACATGGTGCTGGTGAGGTAGCTGAGAGTGCTACATCTGGGTCAGCAGACAGTAGGAAGAAAGAGTGACACTGGGCTGGGGTTGAGCATCTGAAACCTCAAAGCCCACCTCCCAGTGACAAATTTTCTCCAGCAAGACCTCACCTACTCCAACAAGACCACAACTACTCTAACAAGACCATACCTACTCCAACAAGACCCACACCTACTCCAACAAGACCACAACTACTCTAACAAGACCATACCTACTCCAACAAGACCCACACCTACTACAACATGACTACATCTACTCCAACTCCAACAAAACCCACACCTAATCCAACAAGACCACACCTCCTCCAAAAAGACCATACTACTCCAACAAAACCACACCTCCTAATAGTCCCAATCCCTGAGGGCTTTTTCATTCAAACTGCCAAAGGCAGGGCTTGGCATGTCACCACATCTCCCTTACCCTTTCATAAATGAACTCTTGGGAAATGTCCCTGAACTCTCCAATGTGGCTATATTCTTGAAACTTCAAAGTGCCCTTTAAAAATAATATAGGAACTGAAATTCATTTTTAAATGCAGAATTTGTTTTTGTGCTCACATGAAAAAGATATTTTTCTGTCTTATAACTAATCATGCTCAGAATTATTTAAGTAAATCTTTAAGTAAAGGGGAATTGTTCTTACCGAGGAAACAGTTCCAGTAAAATGTCCAACATAGTAGAATTCCCAAGACAGTCTAGATGGTCCAACTAAGAAATGTTCAATAGGGTAAAGGAAGTATTTTGTTTCCCATGTCAGGTGGGATGAGAAAGTGAAGCCAGTGGAATGGCCTGCACGGATTCATACCTTTGAAGAATCTCCAAGGACAATAGGAACACTGGCTAGTCCTGCCAGAAATTAGTGCCACAGTCACTGGGGAGATAGCTTTGCATCACTGTATCTTTTCCTTTTCTCTGCCTTCTGTATCCTATATTTATGCTTTTTCTTGGCAAATTCTGAGAACTACAGATAAAAGGAATCTAATGAAAGCAGTTGCCTTCTTCATGGCACCTGGGAAGTTATGCAGCACTATAGAGGTAATGTGGCAGAGAAGGTGACATTTGTTGTTGTTTTCTGCATTTCCTTGGACATTACTGCCATGCAGAACATGTCCCCAACTAATGCAGCTTTCTCAGTTTAAATAGTCACAGTGTGGACCTTCAGACTTGCTCAAAAGATAAATGATCAATATCAATACTAGAGGTAATGGACCTTAGCACAGATATAAGATTTGTGGTAGCAAATAACATGAAATATAAAAATAATTTAAATTCAGTGCTGAAATCAGAATGGAGGAGAAAGGGTCATCACTTCAGACTGGAGGGGAATGGAGAATCACTATAGACTGCAGGGGAATGGAGAATCACTGTAGACTGCAGGGGAATGGAGAATCACTGTAGACTGCAGGGGAATGGAGAATCACTTCAGAAGAGAGGGGAATGGACAATCACTTCAGACTGGAGGTAAATGGAAGAACTACAGGTGGAGAGACTTCTTCTGATTTGAAGGTTATTTTGGGTTTACAGAAGCAGAGAGGCTGAGAGACATCTAGTTGGAAGAACACCCAAATGAACAAGACCAGAGCTTGCACATATTCCTGTTGTTCTAATCAAAGGCTATTCTAAATATTTTACTCTGGTCATACCAAGTCAAGATCCTATAAACATTTATTAATTTCTCATGTCCCAATAGAGTCCTTATAATCTTTCCACCACACCATATCTGAGGCCCTGCACCTAATGTCATCCCAAGCAGCCTCTTCACAGTCAGTGACATCAATCCTCTTGACTAAAATGATGCTTCACTGAGCCTGGACAAATTTCTGAAGACACAGTCAGCCTCAGAACACCCTGTGCTCATGTCTTCAATGACTCTACGATCACTTCCCCAACATACCTTCTACCTACCAAATTCCAGGGTTCCTGAAAAGCCACTGTGACAACACCATGAAATCTCCATGTATGTTTCCTTGCACTGAAACCTTCTTGAGTCTCAGGACATCTTCTAAGTTCCAATTTCAGCTGGATATATTTATAGCCATAACTTATCCCTTCTAGGAACTCATAAGACTTGAGTAATGGATCATGCATTTCCCATCCCTACACACCTAACCTCAGCAG
The DNA here is from genome assembly GCA_004026605.1 of Ondatra zibethicus. NCBI lineage: Eukaryota > Metazoa > Chordata > Mammalia > Rodentia > Cricetidae > Ondatra > Ondatra zibethicus. Next base: position 16,976 of record PVIU01026940.1, on the reverse strand, counting down.
GCAACATTTAAGAAAGTACTTTCCATGGAAGAGACTCTCAATAAATGTGTTTTTAGGTGAATATATGTTATTATAACCAGAGCCAATAATTTCATATTCTCACCAAAGAGAAGGAGCAGGTGTGTGTGTGCACTTGGAGTTCTTGCAATATTTGATGGTAAATTTGCATAATAGAGTATCATCAATAGCACTGACACCTCTATGGGTAGAGAAACACTCAAATCTAATAGACAAAAATATTTGCATACCTTTATTACAGCATTAATTAAGTAGAAATTTAATGAAATATTTAATAGTACAAACTGACATTTTATTTCTCATGGAGAATACAAATAAATTAAATGATAATTAAAATATGATAGAATAAAAGTATCTTGCTAGAGCCACTACAAAGAGGAGAGAAAACATACTTGGTGTGGGAGGTCCTTTTGTCTGTGTGTTTCTTTTATTGGTTAATAAATAAAGTACTACTTTGAGCCCATGGCATGGAAGAACAGAACTAGGTGGGGAAAACTGGACTGAATGCTGGGAGAAGAGGGTGGAGTCAGAGAGAAGCCATGGAGCCCCTGCCAGAGACAGACATGCTGAAATGTTGCCAGTAAGCCCCTGCAATGTGGTGATATACAGATTAATATAAATGGGATAAATTAATATGTAAGAGATTATCCAATAAGAAGCTAGAGCTAATGGGCCAAGCAGTGACTTAATTAATTCAGTTTCTGTGTGATTATTTTGGGTCTAAGTTAGCCAGGTAGCTGGGAACCAACAAATAGCCCTCCTCCAACAAACTGGTGCCCAACATGGTGGACTAAATCCATGTAAGACCTGAGAGGGCTTAGAAAGCAACTCTAGACACACACAAAAACAAAGCTTTGCCACATTATTTTTTCAGTTGGTGGCTTGCTGCAGCTCCTGTAAAAGAGGTTTTCCTGATTCAGCCATAGCAGGAAAAAAGCCATGCCATTTTGAAATGCAAGCTTTCTAGACAGTGCTGCCAGTGTGACCTCTGGCTATTTCGAGAGACAGAGCATTTGGATTGGGTAGTAATCAGCGTGCTGTGGGTTTCTTGAAGGCAATGTGGACCTGCTGTGTGCCTGGAACTAGGGTGATGTGTGTGGCTCTCAGGAGCAATGAGCATCTTCACCATGCTGGAATGGGCATGGCAAGCAGGATTTACCATATGTACCCTAGTAATGTCGCAGCTTAGCGTCTTAAGTGTTCAGCATTTTAAGAAGCACTTCTGGTCAGAAAATAATTATAGATATACAATAAAAACAAATCCATATTTATATGTCTTTTTTTATAAAAAGACATATAAATGGGTCACAGTGTTGGATAAATGTGTGTAGGCTTGGGAGAGATAAGAAAAAGAATATAGACAGTTACAAAAAGAAATAAATGGTTTAAAAGAAAAAAATAAAGTCTTTAAAGAGACAGAGTACTGACAGTCATAGATTAAAGTAGTAAAGATAATAGAATAAAAATTAAAATATTATACACAGAGAGTCTAGATTATGAATATTATTATGTTTTCTTTGAATATTTTGACTGTGAATGAGCTAAGTATTTCATTGTATGAGCTGCTAAGCTAAACCAGCATGCATATTATAAATGTATCATAACTCCTAAATTTGGGTCTAATAATATGTTGTTTTGGAAAAGAGGTTCTTCTCTTGTTTCCACAGAAGATGAGAACCTGTGGACTGCTTCCAGACTGGTGTGGTTTGATGGAACAAGACCCCCGAAGGTCACTGTGAACACCTCTCAAAAATTACTTCATCCAATAAACAGCAGGAAGAAGTTTGTACAGAACTATGCCCATATTCCCAAATATTGTTAATAAATGTTCTTTTACCATTAAAGGAAGATAGGATATAGATATGAATAATTTGTATTGGTATGGATTTTGGTTTATTGATACAAATTTAAGGTCAATTTTGTTATATGTGTTTCTGATCTTGATTAAGGTATTGTATTTCTGTAGTTCATTTAAAAATGTAATGTATAATTAAGAAATATAGGTTAATAGATAGTCATCTATAATAGTCAAGCTTATAGTCATGTTAGTTAGGTTTTCTAGATATATAGAGAAATATTTCAGTTAGGTATTCTTCAAAGACCTTCAGAATATGGCATTTAAATGTTTTAAGAACTTAGGACTTTTCCTGGAAGCACCAATTACTTCAAGAGGAAGATGGGCATTGAAGAGTTTCCTTATAGAGTTTGTTAGCCATTTGGGCAAGAAACTGCTCTTGCCTGGACTGCTTCATGAACTGGACATACAGGACCCACAGAGAAATGATTGCTGAACTTGCTTAAAGGTGAGATGTTCCTTCGGGGTTCCTGGTTCATGACAGAGTCTGCTAGACATTCTGCAGGACACAGAAGAAAATGACTGACAGACTGCCAATATAGGCAAAACTGTCTTTGAGATTTCTTGTTTCATGAAAAGTCTACTGAATACTATGGGCCTGTAGGCTGAAGATGGATGCCCCAATGGTAAAGAAGAACTTTGGGTGACTGTCCAGGCAGCAAGATGTCTCTGTCAATTCTAGAGTTTTGGAAGTTGTTTACAATGTACTTCCTGTTTGCTTAGGTAATATTATATCCTTCTGGAGTCTTTGATGGAGTTGAACAATTTATAGTTACTGTTATAGTTTCCCTTAGTTATGATAAAAGATAAAGTAGATATCAATATTTTAACTGTAATTCTTGTTTGATAACTGTTTTGTTATATGTATATTGCTATATTAAGTTTAAAGCCTTCCTTTTTGTTTAAACAGAAAAGGGGATATGGTATGGGAGGTTCTTCTGTCTGTGTGTTGCTTTTATTGGTTAATGAATAAAGAACTACTTTGAGACTAAGGCAGGGAAGAACAGACCTATGTGGAGAAAACTGGACTGAATGCTGGGAGAAGAGGGTGGAGTCAGAGAGAAGCCATGGAGCTGCTGCCAGAGTCAGGAATGCCAAAACTTTGCCAGTAAGCCACTGCCATGAGGCAATACACAGATTAATTGAAATGGGATAAATTAATATGTAAGAGATTAGCCAATAAGAAGTTAGAGCTAATGGGTCAAGCAGTGATTTAATCAATACAGTTTCTGTGTGATTATTTTGGGTCTAAGCTAGCTGGGCGGCCGGGAACCAACAAGTGGCTCTCTTCTAATACATTCTTTGGTATTGCTTCTATTCTTGTTAGAGTCATGATTCTCCCCAGAATGTTCATTCTTTGAAACGCAGTTGCTTTGAAGTTTAGTTATGATACAAGAAATATTGATATTGTTGCCCTTAGTGTACTCAAAGAATTGAGCTCTTCTCTTCTACGAAATTAATCCTAATCATTTGGTGGAAATTGAGTACCAAGTGAGTGTGAAAGGAAATTGTATTTAAGCAGCCTACTCCATTTCCCCATGGTGGCTTTAGTGAATAAACATCCCATTTATTAATATCTGTGAAAATTTGTTTACTCATGATTTTGTTAGAAGATGTGCAAAATGTCAAAGGGAATAAACTGTCAATTGTTACATGGGAGGGCAGGCAAATTTTTAGCCAGCATGACTTGGTTAGCTTGTCAAAAAACAAAACAAAACAAAACAAAAAAAATTGCTAACAGTTTCTGCACCAGCAGGCCTGGATTTGCAGTGGCTTCAGCATTCCCCTGCAGAGAAAAGGTCTCTGTACCAACTCTATGTCCTCCTCTGGGACACATGGGGTTCAAATGCACAAGTGATGGGCTACATTTGCAAAGCAATGCTAGTGTAGTAGAAACAGAACATGTCACTAGAGATGGCTCATAGGCTGTGTTAGCCAGCAGTCTGTTAACTAGCTCTGCTGCCTATAGATGGCAAAGTGGATTTCACCAGCTTTTTTGTTCTCATATATGTATGAAAGATGATGAAGCTATCTACTAATGGGGATAATTAATTATTTTTGATATATGATTCCATGTACAATTAACTCATTCAGTGCAATGTGTGGTCAATGTTTATTCATTTATATACTTACAATTTCACCTTCACAGCTACTCCTTACTGCAAACATGTCTTGTGACTTTGTAAATAATAATACACCATATTTTTAAAGCTATTATGTAGAAAGGGCATACAAAGGCCAAAACTTATGAATAGATGTGAAGTATCAATTTTTATAGAATGCTATCTAGTAAGATAACTAGTCATGTGATAGGGAAGATCAATGCTCACCTAATAATTCTCAAAACTTATTTCAAGGGACTTCAAATATCATATGCAACTTGAAAATCATTATGAAACATAAAATCGTCAGTTAGTCAATGAGGAGAATACTTGTAAAAAAAATGAAATTCTCAAATGTTCGCCACGAGACTAATTAATGAAGAAGTAAACAGAATAATTCCCCCAAATGGCTATGTGCTCATATGAGAAGCCTTACTTTTCGAAAGATCAGCACTTATTTTATTTTTATTTAGCCATATTTATATAGCTTTTATGATACACATTGAGGTAATTAGATATATGAAGGTATTATATAATAATCAAATTAATAATTTAATCTCATTGTGTATTGAGCAGTAATATGTACTAAGAATTTTAACCCAATGAAATACTCAATGACGCTACACAGACTTGTCCTGTGTCATGATATCTGTTACAGAACTCCTTTCCCGGACTCTAGTGACCATTATCACATGGTATTTTCCTTCCTCCATGATATTAACTTGTTAGTTTCTGAACACAAATGAGATCTTACCATAGTTGTCTTTCTGTGTTTATCTTATTTCACTTCCTATCAAGAACTCACGTCTCATCCATGCCACCACACGTGACAGCATTTCACTCTTGTGTAGCTGGATAATAAGTCCACTGTATAGCTGTATTATCTTATTCCTTCATCAGCCGGAGGTCATCAGGATTGATTCAAAATGCCAAGTAATGTGATAGGGATTGGGAAAAGTAGTTGCTAGTTTGGGAAAAAATTGGAACAAGGTTTCGGCAAGTGAAGGTAGCATATTATATATACATTGAACAATTGATGCTTTAACACCAGTCTCCAAATCTTAAAACACAGTGAAGTTTAGATTACCATCTTTCCATTAATTAGCATTCTCATATATATATATATGAGAATACAAATATATATGCATATATACATATATATGCAGTGATTTTCAACCAACATATCTGACATACGTGTGTATGTGTGCTTCTAGAATAGACAGTACACACATATAAAGAAAGGTCCGACTCTAGTAATGATGACTCCAGAATCTTATCAAGCACATAGCAATTAATACTGACTTTTAGTAAGTAGAAGTGCCAAATTATATATCATTAGTAAGTGGAATGAGAGAGCAAAAGATTGCCATAAAATGTCTATGAAAGTATGTTTCTGTTTCTTGATTGATAAATTTACTAATTAGAAATGGCATCCCAGCTTCTTAGCCGCAACTTGTGTGTTTCTGTACCACACATTGTTTCACTAATGCAAATTCAATTCTACTTTAAGAGATTTTTTTTTAGATAATTAAATTGATGTGTTATATATGATACCTTTGGTAGTTACACAGGTTAATAAAGTACGTACCCCAACTCAATTTGGAGTCAGATACCATATACATAAAAACAACTGCAAAAGCTGGCAAATGTACATCTCATCTTGCTCCTTTCTTTTTAAGTATTTTTCTTTACTGTTGAGTGTTTCATTCATATAAACAAGAAATAGGATCATATATACTATCTATTTCCCTTTCCCTGCTCCATGTCTCTCACTGCTTGTTTCCCAGTCAACTTCTTGTGATTGGGTTTTGTGTTGTCTATTGTTTTTCATCTTGAGTTTTCTTTCTCATTTACACAATTTCTTTCCACCACTGCTTGTTGCTAAGAGACTGGTATGTATGAACTTGCTATCTCTGTCTTTTCCTAATCCCATTCATAGATGCAGTTGGGATCAATCTCAGGCCTTGGATCCGTGGGCACTTACAAATCATCCAGTGTCTCTGGTACAGTATGGAATATCACTTACAGCAAAATAACATACTCAGTAGTGTTGACTAAACCTTTGTTAACACAGTCAAAAATATAGGCCTTCTAACTAGAAAGTAATTTCAGAGCGACTGGTGAGTGGTGGCACCATCTCATTGTAAATGAAGATGCTGAGAGTTAAAGGCTCTCAAAAGATGCAAAGCAGTATCAAAGACAAATCTTTGGTTGCAATTTGAGTTCTGGATCTAGATGAACTTATAGCAATGCCCCTCTCAAAAGTCACCTTCTGGGTCCAATATGCTCCCTTTCCTTTGTTGAGGAGCTCTTCTTACTAGGATTTTATCACCTGCTCTTGAATGAAGACTAGCTACAATGATTTAAATGGCCAGTGAGTTGGGGTAGGTAGAAGTCCTTAAGCAAGCATCTTCTCTTGTAATGATATCACTGTCTTCAGCAAGTGATGACAACACATCCACCTATATCTCAAGGATGGATAATCTACTAAGACAAATATTGAAGACAGCAATAACAGCTTTCTGGGAAGTGATGGAACCATGGAGAGTCGGTTCCAGCAAGCTGGGTAATTCTGATTGGGTGGGGACTAAGCACTTCAGCGGCAGTGTGGGTGTGGGCTGTGACCATGTTGGAGGGTTTCATGTGGAAAGCCAATGAGGTTTCTGATGATGGGCATTAGAGTTCGTTTTCCTTTCCTTTCCTTTTCTTTTTGTTGTGTGTGCGTGCGTGCGTGCGTGCGTGCGTGCGTGTGTGTGTGTGTGTGTGTGTGTGTTGTGTAGTTTATCGAGATAAAGGCAATAGGAGAGGGAAGCGAGAGAGACAGAGGGGGAGAGAAAGAGAGAGAGAGTTTCTTTTTCACATGGATCCACTTGACATTTAGTTTTCTCATAAGTCTTTCTCTATAAAAGGTGAAACTGAACATGGTGGGTAAAAATCAATTAACAAGTTATAAAAATCCATGTGTATAATCATTCCAAGGAAGTGGCCTTCTTATTGAACAACCAATGCTCTAACACCAGTCCCTAAATCTTAGAACACAGTAAAATTTAGATTACTGTCTTTCCAATAATTAACATTCTGCTAAAATCAAAGCATAAGTTGGGTCAGCATCTATTCTTGAACCATCCTTTCATGCAAAAACTCACTGATACCATCCCACAGTGCAGCCAAGTGTGTGGGAGGCACTGCAGAGGACCTAATACACATCAGCGGAAAGTACAGGCTCTAAGGCTCACCCAGAGAGGATAATTAAATGTTTCTACTGTGCTGATTACTACGGAATAAATCTTTGCTTTTGTGTTTTAGCACAACCATGTTTCTCGTGATCTATTTAGACCAGGGCGGTTGTTTTCATTATGAATTCAGCAAAAAACCACAGGCCTTCTTCGAGCTAATTATAGTGTATGGCTTTAATTTTATTAGGAAAATTGATTGCCAACTCATTAACTTTGGAGATAGCGGAATACAGTAAATTTTCTTTTTGCTGGTTGGAAAGGATGATCTAAAAAATAGGAGGAACTATCTCCTGCTGTTCCAAACACATCATTAGTAAGTTGCTGTATCATACATGCCAGTGGAAAACAAAATGTGCAAATGAAGCAAAGATTTTCAGGAATTCAGGAGTTAAACACAGATAAAAGGCTATTCAATGGTTGCCATGCTGAGAGAGAAATGTAAAGCAGACTATTCTTTAAAGACTCATTCTGAAAGACCCAGCACTGACCTAAGTATAAGTCACTCAACTGTGCAGTGCAGCCATTCTCTAGGTAAAGTGAGTCAACTCGCAACCATCAAATGAGAGACACCTGGCAGAAGCTGAAGACAGAAGAGGATAATCAAATGCTGGTTGTCAGGTACTACAGGAGAAATGCAGTCAGTGCCTCCTGTTGACCAAGAAAGGATATCACACCACTCTACAGTCACCATAAATACTCAACAATGTGTTCAGGCAGACTGATGCTGGGGAGATGGTTTTACAGAGATGGTCAGCTTCTGTCATTTATAGGAAGCTTGCCTTCTACAAGAAGGCCCTCAAAGTGTGGCCATGTCAGCCGCTGCAAATACTTTATTTTGACCTCTTATGTAAATGATATAACAATATAGGATTACTACTTAGCAATCCAAACCTGTAAGTAGAATATAAAATATGAGTAAACACATTTCCCTCAAAGTTAAGAAAATATTTTTATCAATAAGTATTTATTCTACATTTAGTGCATTTAATAATATTTTATGACATTATATTATTATTGAAATGAAAACAAGTCTTTACTTGCTTCTTTTTCATAATGTAGGCACAAGTTTTCTACAGTTATATGTGTTCAGGCACTATTTGATTTGTGGAGATAACATCATTTTTAGATAATTTTGTGTCTTATAGCTTCAATTTTTAAATCTAAATTTCTTATTTTCTTGAGATTGGCTTTGCTTAGTTGAACCTAGAAACTATTTAAGAGCAGCCCCCTGCTTTTACTTTTTTATTTGTTTGTTTAACCATAACATTTGGCCATCCCTTAATGCCAGCAGATGCTATTCCTTCTGAATGACTTTGTCTTTCAACAGAGTTTCAATAACTCAGTCTTCAGCTTTGCCTCCCGTGTAGTTTAGCTCTCCTTCCCTGAAGGACGGTTACAATATTATGCATACACCACAGTATCCGATACCTACCCCTGTGAAAGCCCTTACACTATGTTTTAAACATCTTTGAATAACAAGTTCTTTGTTACAAACCCCATGTTATGACTGTACATGGATGCTCTATCTTGCATCTTTGTTTAACACAATGTCTTATAATAATTCCAAATGTTTGCTGAATTAACTTCATGGGAGAAAATTTTAAATGGATAAAAAAATTGAATTAGTATTAGATTATTAAATATTTTCTAAGGTTTCTGTTGTTTTCTCTTCTCTTTTATGGCATACTCAGAATTCTCTTTGAGGAACTCAGTGCTTGAATCTTTCTTCTGAATCACTGTACCCCAGAATGGGATGAGTGAGTGTGCTGAAAACTCTCTTTGATGGCTTGGTTTTGCATATCAGTAATATGGCAGTCTCCCTATCGGTTTTCCTGTGAGTTCTACCAGTTCTAACTGTTGCATAGCCAGTCTTTTGAACTAGCCAAACAGCTCACTATTTGAGGCATATCTGTATTTCTTCAATTCATGTTTCCTGTAGGAAAGACTTAAAAGGAATAAAGAAATTTATTTAATTTAATTTAAGATACTATGATATTCAGAAAGGTACGTTTCAAAACCATGACTGGTATCAAATAATACAAAGGAGAGGGAGCAACCATTGCTAAACAATGCCTGTGGAGGAGGGTGTCACCTCTTGCAGCTAGGTGGCTAAGACAGAAGGATCACTGCAGGTTTGGCTCATGTCACACACAAGTCATGGATAGAGTGATCTGAGAGCGCTGGAGGATTTTAATCTCAACGTTTGCCTGCCGCAAGGCCCAGAACCCTAAGCCTCCCCATACAGGACCACTAACAGAGAACACATAGTTCAACTCACATGACATGAATACTTTACCACATTTCCCTTGAGTCAGTCTTTGTGTCCAAAGTCTCCATGTTTCCCAATAGCTTGTCCTCACATTGTAGTGCTGATGTGTGGGTATCCACTTCTCTACACACTGGGAAGATTTAGTTAGAGCAGAAAGGATCCTATTTTGCTTCTCAAATTGTCACAGATAAAAATTACAGAGATCTTAAGACTTTTGGGGTTTTTTTTGTTTTATATCTATGAATATAGCTTAGACATGGAGATATTTTAAGAAAGTTAGGGATGTAATAAGGGTCAAGCATTTTGCTTTGGAGGAAATGCCATTTAAAGAGCACCAGCATGATTAGTGCTTCTAAGCACTGAACACAGCTACTGGGGGTGACTAACTCTTCTGATTTATTTTTTAATTCTTTTGGAGGGTTGTTTTGCTTTAATTCTTTGAGACAGGATTTTGATGTATAGCCCAGGATGTGCTGTGCTGGAACTTGCTGTGTAGTCCAAGCTGATCTCAAATTCAAGGAGATCTGCCTGCCTCTGCCTCCCCAGTGATGAAATTAAAGGTCTGCACTAACAGAAAGAGTCCGAATTTTTTAAATTTTGAAATAATTACAGGAAGTTACAAAGAATAGTACACAGAGAGTCTTATCCCTTTACCATAAAGACTTGCTACTGGTTAATTTGTGCCTAAATATAATAGGGTATCACCCCAAAGATGTTGGTGTTGGTAAATTTTAAATTTTCCATGTTTTATATTTACATGTGTGTTTGTTTGCTCTGTATGTTTATTATTATACAATTTTCCATAAGTTGAGATACAGAATTATCATCCAGCTTTGAACATCTTTCTTTCTACCTGTTAGTAGTTGAGTGTGGCCCCTACTCTTGATAACAGATAATATGGCAGACACTAGAGATAAAATGTCAGATGAGGTACGACTGAGAATAATTCTTCATAGTGTAAGCTGGAAGATTAGGCCCCTGGCTTTTACTACCCTTTGCCATTCACTGTCTACGTGATGTCAAACAACAGTTTTAAATCAGCCTCACATCTATAAACGTTTCATGTTTCATGAAGTTACCATGATTGAGTCTAATAAATTACTATGGTAATAGAAATGATTGTTAAGAATTGTTTCCCTCTGTGACCCACAGTTCAGTGGAGAAGAAATTCAGAAGAATATCATGCAGCAATATAACTGCTTTCAGGAAATGGCTGTAGAAAAACTTACAGAAGCATCAATATGGAGGAAAATAATTGAAATAATAGATTATGGCAGAAAGTGCTGGAAGGGTGACTATATTTCAAGGATGGAAAGGCCAGAGGTAAAGGAGGCTTCAAAATTTTTGATGAATATTATGGAGCTTTGGGGGGAGGGCTCCACATGGCTCCAACTCAAAGTCTGAATGGGACCATTGAGTTAAAATATATTAAGGAGATGAACTTCCATCTCAGCTACAATGCAATGAATTAAGGAGGACATGATAATAAAATGAAAAGAAAATGCATCTTATAAAATCCATCTCCCAGCTTCAGTGCAAAGAAAAAGTAGATTTGTTGATTATCTTTCCTAAGAGGGTTACTACTTAATTGAGTCATTTTTGGTTAAAAGTTATTCTTCTTGAAGAAGAAGCTTAATGTACTGAACTTGAAGTTCATTTCTAATCGGGTGCTTCAAAAAAGGAAACTGATAACAAGGCATAACTGATTTCTTACCATTAAAAATAGTTAACTAATTCAGAAAAGTCCAGAAACCAAAGGGCACTGGCAATGAAGTGACTTCTTTTTAATTTAAAAATTTTTCATTTTATATACCAACCCCAGTTCACCCTCCCTCCCCTTCTCCCACCATTACTCCTCCCTCATTCTCACCCTTCCATCCACTTCTCAGAGATTTTTTAATGAACTGATCTTTTCATACATATGATAAGTGAACAAATATAGTTTTTCAAATATGTATGGAATTTTAATTATTAAATAGTCTGTGTTACTTTTCTTAACTCATCCACACCAACATATAGTTTCTCATTTGTTTTGCTCTGTGTATGCAACACTTGATCAAAATATGTATGCTTCTTTATATAATATAAATTATTGATATATAAAAATATGTAGAAAAAAGTGGCCCCGGCTAAACACATACACCTCTTCTTTCAACTACCAGACTACTAAATTCATGGCCCTCATAGAATAAAACATCCCCATGAATTCTACACTGGAAAAGGGAAGAGGGTTGAAGGCCTCATGCCAAGCAGAGGAGGAATTCTATCCATAGAAGAGACTTCACTAAACCAATTTGTGGATAATTCCAGGTTTTATTTCTTTACTATAAACTATATCAGCTACAGAAAAGGCAAGAAAAGCTCAGGGTCTTTCTGTAACAAGTATTGTCAATGTGTAAATAAATCTAATTTCCTGTAAGTGTCCCAATTACAGCTGTACCAAATATTCATCTAACATATGATGTGGGAGTCCCCTCTCTGTGCTGTGATTACCATTAATGAATAATGAAACTGCCTCAGCATGTTGATAGAGCCAAATTCTAGCTTCTTATTGGCTAATTCTTAGATTAATTTAACCCATTTCTAGTAATCTGTATATCGCCATGTGGCAGTGGCAAAGATTCAGCATATCTGATTCTGGAGGCTCCATGGTCTCTCTCTTTGACTTCGCCCTTCTTTCTCCCAGCATTCAGTGCAGTCCTCCCCATCTACCTAAGTTCTGCCCTATCAACAGGGAAGGCAGTTTCTTTGTTCATTACTGGTAATCACAGCACACAGAGGGGACTCCCACATCACCTTTACTTTTCTGTTTAAATAAAAAGGAAGGTTATGATGTAACTGGGCAATATTTTAATTAATACAGTTCCTGTGTAATTATTTCAGGGGTCTGAGCAGCTGGGAAACTAACAAGTGGCCTTCTCCTTCTCCAACAAATATGTATTAAGTGTATATTACATATATATATATATGCATACACCACAGCTGTTGTAAGAAATAAAAAATAGTACTGTATCACTTTGTTCTTGATAAATTGTTGATCATAACGATTGTGAGATTAGAGATAGAGAAGATACTGGATAGGGCAATGCTTTGTGTTCATATTGGATGCAAAGTTATTTATAAAGAAGTGTATAAGGGGAAAAAAAAACAAAGGCTGGGAATAGGGTAGTTTCCCATTACTCCCACAGTTCCAATCACAGTGTGTATATTTGTCTAATTTAGCATTTAAGCTTTTGGCTCAAGGTAAAAAGACCCTGCAGTGGCCCTTGAAGTGGCCGGGATAGAGGAACCCAGAGAAGGTAGAAGCAGGGAAGGTTTGCCTTCCAACCTAGCTCTCATTCTTTCCATTGTCAAACACTTAGAATCACCAAAAAAGCTCATTGCCTTCATTGCCTTAAGATACTTATGCAAGCTGAGCGAAGGGACTGTCTCTCAATAGTTTGTAAAAAACACAACACTTATGCAACCTGTTTGTGATCCCTGCCTCCACGACTCATACTACAGTGAAAATGCTGGTGGCATAGTTTAGGGGATTAGAAGTTCTTTCTGACAGTCGTGATGATGTGAGATCAATCCCAGAACACACGTGTGAACAAACCCCCACCCTCCAACGCACAAAAAAGTAAATAAACCAAAATAAAGACCATTATAGGAAAAGTGCCTCATCAATATTCAAGTCATAATGTTTCTTCCCAACAACACAAAGTGAAATAACAGTTAAAATACATATCAAATATTTAAGTGCTATCCACACTCTGTTTGTTTATAGTAACTTTCTGTATATCTTATAAATACGTAGAAAATATCAGGGAATTTTTTTTGCTATGATTTTAATATATTTTAAAGTTCTGGAGATTTAAATGATATTACAGACCCACATTTCAGGAAATAATCATATAAGATACAAATGAACTATTTGAATAATGAGTATTAGTCTATAATATACTTGTGGAAGTCACACTTAGTTTTATTCATTCACCCTTAGTAGATGATTTTAGAAGCAAAAATTGATATATCTTTATTGTTCCTTTGATATAAAACATTATTTTGTAAAAATCAATCCTAATATTGTAAGGGAAATATATTTTCTTCAAGATTTTGGTTTTGTTATTTGATTTTAGAGAGATAACGAAGAGTTTAGTGTGCTTCCTTCCGGGTCTTGGTTTCCTGCTCTCCTGTGCTAATCAGTCTTCACTTCTGTGTTTCTTGGCCTGACTCCCTTCTCATGTCAGTTTGGGCCATCCATCTCTTTCCTCTGCTCTCTCCTGCTCTGACTGATAGGACCTAAAGCACCACTATTTCCAACTCAAGGTTTATTGGAAAATTCTCTGGCTCCTCTTTGCTAACTCACTTCCAAATCTTCTGGTTTCAATTTGGCTTAAAACCTGCCAGTCTTCTGGGCTCAATTCTAACCGTGGTTTTCTGTTTGAGCCTGGGTCCATGATTCCCAGCTCTTCATCCACCTCTTTCTGGAAAGCATCTGTGTGCTGTATATAAACTCATGAGATTGTTAATAACTCTAAGACTGGAATATTTTCTTACAATTTGAATCTTCATTGACTGCCAGAGAACCTTTCAAATAGCAGATAATAAATTGTTGCTAAGTAACATAGAAAAGGGAATATTGGTTGCATTCACAAGCTGCAGATTTGATGATGTTGTGATTAACCTGATAGGTATCAGACAAAATTAAAATGCCTAAGTTTTGAAAAAATATAAAGCACTTTTATTTAGGGTAGCTCTGGGCAACCTGGGAAAATAAATGTTGGTTCATGAAGTTTTCAGGGTGCTCTATGTTAGAGCCCCTCAAACACACTCATAGAACACAGCACAGCTTTCATAGCATACTAAAAATAGATCACATAATGAGAAGGATATTCTGAATAGTAATTGAGTATTATAGGTGATACAACTCTTTAACTTTTCATGACACATCTTTTACCTATCTTGTACAAAGCAATTCGAAGAAATGCAAGGCTAGGGCTTCAGGCCCCTTGTTGATAAAAGAGATTTTGGGCAAAGTGCACCTGCTGTCTGATTTCCTTCCACTAGAAATTACGATAGCCTTGCATTCATGAAAGCTGGGGTAGAATTCAAACCTTGGAATTTAGTTAGAGTTGTGACTTCAAATATTTTTCTTAGAAAATTGGGGGTCTTGGAGTCTTTATCTGTGAAGTAATATGATTTACCTCTCAGCATTCTGTAAGGACAGGGAAAATTCTGATGCTTAAGCCTGCTGCCTCTTAGTTGCTTACAAATGTTTTTGTTCTTTGTAGGTATGAATCTGATAAGCCTTTAGAAATGCACAGTGCTGCAAGAAGAATCACATCACACACTCCGCTACCTCTGCCTGGAATACACATGCAAAGTTTCCCTCTCCTTATGGGGTTACAGAGTTCTGTTGCATACCTTGGTAGAGGTTTTGAGGTATTTTTTCTGTTTTCTTAAAGTTACTGTCTCATGAATTATAGAATTACCAGTCTGGACAGTTACCAATGAAACAAACTTTCTCCCATATAATTCTCCTTCTGGGCCCAATGGTGCTTCTGGGTCAAGTGGAGCTGTTAGAATGATAGAGAAAGGAGGGAAACAGACAGTAAAAACTGTGTACTCTCTGCTAACTTTGTCATGACTTGGGTTGATAGTAGTTCACACCACCAAGAAGAACGTGTAATTGGAAGATAGGCCGGCATTGAATAGGACTCTGATTTAAATACAGTTTTCCTTGAAAATAAATTGAATTCAAGTCCATTTTTCTCCATTTACTCTCAGCCATGGATGCTACCAATAGCATAGTTAGAATTCACATTGGCTTCTATTTTACATTTAACATTTCTAAACTGCCAGATAAACACAAGAAACACTGTGATAAATTCTAAGCCTTTCCCAAGATTTATCTCCCTTGAATCATCCTGAAAACTTACAGTTATATAATATTTAATTCAAATGAATTATATATGTTTAAAAGAATTTTTACCTACTAGTGGGTTTGAACAACTTCTGTAATGTGTCTGTTAGTGATTATACTATGGAAATGCAAGAACAATAGCACATAATTCCTTGATGTACTTTTATTCTGGTACAGAGGATGCCTGTGATAATAATTGGGGTATGGAGATGTGTGCTTTATTTCTCAACATTGGCGACAAGTGGAGTCAAATAGAACCTCCAGGGTATGAAGTTACAGCAGTAGTGAAGGGGAGAATGACAATAGGCATTGTATTTTTTGCACCTTGAAAACTAAGACCTCATATAGTTTGTGTCTCCATAAACAAAATCAGTTAATAGTCTTGGTTTATCCTCACTCACTGACATCCAGTGGTAAGACTCTCTGTGGACTAATGCTCTTGTACCCTGCAAAGATTTGTCATTGGTATTGGTTTAATAAAACACTGATTTTCCAGTAGCTAGGCAGGAAGTATAGACAGGGTGACCACACTAGAAGAATTCTGGGAAGAGAAAAGAAAGAGGCACAGTCACAAGCCAGATGCATAGGAAGCAAGATGAGATTGCCTTTCTGAGAAAAGATACCAAGCCACATGGCTGAACATAGATAAGAATTATGAGATAATTTAACATGTAAGAGCTAGTTAGAAACAAGCCTGAGCAATAGGTTAAACAGTTTATAGTTAATATAAGCCTCTGTGTACTTATGTCAGACTAAACAGCTGTGGAACCAAAGGGACAAAAACTTTCATCTACAAAGACCCAACGAAGCACAATATTAATCATATTAAACCATTGTCATATTCTGATGTATGCATCCATCCATATGTCCTTAGAACTGAAAATTCATACCTTGCTTTTCTCTATACACTAATCTCTGCTTTCAAGTTGCTCTCTTAAACAGACACTGATTTTTTTCTTAAAGCATTGCTTCCCACATCCCTGCTGCCTACTTAACCAAGAGAGTTCCCACAACCTGCTTTTATTGCCTGTGTTATTGAATAACTACTGTTAGCTAGGATCAATGTTGTCCATTGTAGATCTCCATTAGCATGTTGCCTATTTGCAGCAGGTCACTTTTAGAAAACCTCCTCTTTAAATGCTTATTTTATGTGTAAGGACATTTTGTCTCCATGTATGTATGTGCACCATAGGTGCAATGCCCACTGGGGCCAGGAGAGGTTATCAGATCCTCATGAACTGGAGTTAACAATGGTTGTGAGTCACCAGTATGGTGCTGGGAATCAAATCTGGGTTGTCAGGAAAAGCAGAAAGGGCTTTTGACTGCTAAGCAATTTCTCTTGCCACTATTTTTGCAATTTTTTGATTTACGTCTACATCTGAGTGTGTGTATGTAACATGTGTGTGGGTTCCTGCCCAGGCTGGAAAAGGGCTTCCTGTCCCTGAGACTAGAGTTACAAGTTGATGGAGTCCAAAAACTCTAAGTGCTGGGAATGAGAACTTGAGTCCTCTAGAAGAACAAGTGCTCTTAATCCCTGAGCCATCTCTACAGCTACAGTTTTTTCCCTCCCTTCCTCCCTCCCTCCCTC
>PVIU01026939.1:0-21232 GCA_004026605.1 Ondatra zibethicus | reverse complement strand
CCACCCTCCCACTCCCCCAAGCTCTCCCCAGTCCTTCTCTTCTCCCTTCTCCTTCCCCCACCCCATTACCCCCAACTCTATTCCCACCTCTGTATTTCCAACTTTTGCCTGACAATCTTGTTTGCTTCCAATTTCCAAGAGGATCTATATATGATTTTCTTTGGGTTCACCATGCCATTTGGCCTCTCTGGCCTTGTGAGCCACAAGCTCAGTGTCCTTTGTTTTATGGCTAGGGTCCACTAATGAGTGAATACATACCATAATCATCTTTTTTGTTTGGGTTACCTCACTCAGGATAGCGTTTTCTATTTCCATCCATTTGTATGCAAAATTCAAGATGTCATTGTTTTTTACCGCTGAGTAGTATTCTACTGTGTATATATTCCACACTTTCTTTAACTGTTCTTCCATTGAGGGGCACCTAGGTTGGTTCCAGGTTCTGGCTATTACAAATAATGCTGCTATGAACATAGTTGCACAAATGCTTTTGTAGTATGATTGGGCATCTCTTGGGTATATTCCCAAGAGTGGTATTGCTGGATCCTGAGGTAGGTTGATTCCCGATTTCCTGAGAAACCGCCACACTGAATTCCAAAGTGGTTGCACAAGTTTACATTCCCACCAGCAATGGATGAGTATTCCCCTTACACCACATCCTCTCCAGCATAGGCTATCATTGGTGTTTTTGATTTTAGCCATTCTGACAGGTGTAAGATGGTATCTCAAAGTTGTTTTGATTTGCATTTCCCTGATCACTCAGGAAGTTGAACATGACCTTATGTATCCTTTGGCCATTCGAACTTCTTCTGTAGAGAATTCTCGGTTCAGATCAGTACCCCAATTTTTCATTGGGTAATTTAGAATTTTAATGCCTAGTTTCTTGAGTTCTTTGTATATTTTGGAGATCAGACCTTTGTCCGATGTGGGGTTAGTGAAGATCTTCTCCCATTCAGTACAATGCCTTTTTGTCTTAATGACAGTGTCCTTTGCTTTACAGAAGCTTCTCAGTTTTAAGAGGTACCATTTATTCATTTTTGCTCTTATTGTCTGTGCCACTATGGTTTTACATAGGAAGTAGTCTCCTGTGCCCATGTATTGCAGGATACTTCCCACTTTCTCTTCTATCAGGTTAAGTGTGGTCAGATTAATATTGAGGTCTTTAATCCATTTGGATTTGAGTTTTGTGCATGGAGATAGATAAGGATCGATTTTCATTCTCCTACAGGTTGACATCCAGTTACGCCAGCACCATTTGTTAAAGATGCTTTCATTCTTCCATTGTATACTTTTAGCTTCTTTGTCAAATATGAGGTGTTCATAGTTTTGTGGATTAATATCCGGGTCTTAGATTCGATTCCATTGGTCAGTGTCTCTGTTTTTATGCCAATACCAAGCTGTTTCCATTACAGTAGCTCTGTAATAGAGTTTGAAGTCAGGGATGGTAATGCCTCCGGAAGTTCCTTTATTGTATAGGATTGTTTTGGCTATCCTGGGCTTTTTGTTTTTCCACATAAACTTAGTTACTGTTCTCTCAAGGTCTGTGAAGAATTTTGTTGGGATTTTGATGGGGATTGCATTGAATCTATAGATTGCCTTTGATAGAATTGCCATTTTTACTATATTGATCCTACCAATCCAGGAGCATGGGAGATCCTTCAATTTTCTTGTATCCTCTTCAATTTCTTTCTTCAAGGTCTTAAAGTTCTTGTCAAATATATCTTTTATTTCATTGGTTAGTGTTACCCCAAGATACTTTATGCTATTTCTCAGGAAATTGGGAATCAACCTACCTCAGGATCCAGCAATACCACTCTTGGGAAAATACCCAAGAGATGCCTAATCATACTACAAAAGCATTTGTGCAACTATGTTCATAGCAGCATTATTTGTAATAGCCAGAACCTGGAACCAACCTAGGTGCCCCTCAATGGAAGAATGGATCAAGAAAGTGTGGAATATATACACATTAGAATACTACTCAGCTGTAAAAAAAAAACAATGACATCTTTAAATTTGCATGCAAATGGATGGAAATAGAAAACACTATCCTTAGTGAGATATCCCAAACCCAAAAAGATGATTATGGTATGAACTCACTCATTAGTGGACCCTAGCCATAAACAAGGATCATTAAGCTTATAGCTCACAAGCCTAGAGAAGCCAAATAGCAAGGTGGACCCAAAGCAAAACATATATAGATCCTCCTGGAAATTGGAAGCAAACAAGATTGCTGGGCAAAAGATGGAGACACAGGAATGGGGATGCGGGGGAGGTAGGGGTGGGAGGAGGTGTGTGAAAGGGAGAGAGGGAGGGAGAAGGGAGAAGGGATGAACTGGGGAGAGCTTGGGGGAGTGGGAGGGTGGAGATGGAGGAAGGATGGATATTGGAGAAGGGAATAAGATATCTACATTAAGGGAGTCATTTTAGGATTGGCAAGAGTCTTTGCTCTAGAGGGGTTCACAGGTGTCCACGGGGGTGTCCCCAGCTAGGCACTTGGGCAGCAGAGGAGAAGGTGCCTGATCTAGCCTTGTCCCATAGTCACATTGATGAATATCTTGATCATCACTATAAAAATTTTGTCCAATGGATGGAGATAGAGACAGAGACCTACATTCACATTAAAGCAAAGGACTGAGCTCCCAAGGTCCAGTCGAAGAGTAGAAGGTGGGAGAAGATGAGCAAGGAAGTTAGGACTGGGAGAGGCTGGTCCATCAACCATGACAGTGTGCCTGATCTAATGGGAGCTCACCAAATCCAGCTGGACCAGGACTGAATGAGCATATGGTCAAACCGGAATCTCTGAATGTGGCTGTCAATGGGGGCTGACTGAGAAGCCAATGATAATGGCACTGGGACCTATCTCTTCTGCATGTATTAGCTTTTTGGGAATCTAGTCTATATGGATGCATACCTTCCTAGGCCAGGATTGAGCGGGGAGGGCCTTGGGCTTCCCACAGAGCAGGGTACCCTGCCCCATCTTAAGGAAGCAGGGGGAGGGAAGAGGATTAGTGGGGGAGGGGGAGGGGACTGGGAGAATGGAAGGAAGTGTAAATTTTTTGAATGAAAAATAAAAGAATATAAAATAAATAAATAAATAAATAAATAAATACACTGTAACCCAACAAAAATAAAATACAATAAAATACATAGTGCATTCTAAGCTGTCCTGGAACACATAAGCCTCAGCTTAACAAATAGTAGGTATGGAAGTTATGATATATATATTCTGTATCATAATTTTGACAGGAGATGATATTAATCATTTAAAAATATTTTTCATATTTTAGTTGAAGTAAACGTATATATTTTTAAATTATTACTTTAAATTTTTGAAATTAGAATACATTATATTTCCCCCTTCACTTTTCTCTCTTCAAAGCATCCATATGCCCCTTGCTCTCTTTCAAATTTATGGTCTCTTTTTTCATTAATTGTTGTTGCAGTCATATATGTATTTGAATATACATATATATCCCTAGGTTCATAGAAGCAACCTGTTCATTCTGTGTGATGTCACTTGTTTGTGTGTTTTCATTGTTTACCATTTTGTCCTGGGTAACCATTTGGAGTGCTCTTCCCTGGGAAGACTATTTCTCCTGTTGCCAGCTTTTCTTAGTTGTCACTAGTTCTTTGTCTAGCATTTTCACCTCCTCTGCTTTGCCCAGTCTACCTTACCTTGTCTATTGTTGTTGCTCATGTTCATCTCATTGTTCATCTCATACAGTCATTTTGTAACAAATGATAATATTATTTTTATTAAACAGTGTTGTGCAAAGATAAATAGGAATTTAAAAGACCAGCTACTTAGTACTTTTGTACTCTAAATTTCTGTTTAAATGTATCTATTTACTTGCCCACATATCCAACTACACTGTAACCTTAAGCAAAAAGACTCTTCTGACTGTTTTATTTTCTTTTCCTATGACTGTCCTTTCCACCAAGTTAGTATATGCATGGTAACTATGTTGCTTTTCTTCTTTGAGGTCTGTTTTGCTGTCAAGTAACCATAGGGTTCTCTAGTCACCTTACTGTGGTTGCTATCAGGTGGAAATAACAGTAAATAATTGCTTATGTGTGAGGGAACATTATTGTTTATACCCATGACAATCAGTGAAGAGAGTGTTGTATTCCTATCCCGGCACTGACTCTGGGCAAACTTAGACAGTTGAAACACCAGCTGCTCATGTGTGGCTGCCTTCTTCATTGTAGAGGCTTCTGATTCTCTCAGAGGATGGGAACCATCCGGTTCTATCTTCCAATATTATTTAATTATTCTTTGTTCTAAGGGAGCCTTGTGTTTAATCTGGCACCCAGTGGAGCTTCTGGTCTCATTAGAAATGAAAAGCCATCAGGCACATGTTGGTTTGTTCCATTCTGGGGGACACCCCTGAAAACCAGTAATCTTCAGAAACATGGAAGGCTTTTGATATTTGGGATTCTGACTCATATGTGCTGGGATCACAGACATATCATAGATTGGCTCAGGTAAATTCTATACATGTTTGAAAAGAAGCATAGTGATAAAGCTTTGCATCCCTATAAGCAATCCCCATAATTTTCTTCACAATGCTATGTTAGGTACTAAGAACAAGGAAAGACAAGAACACATTTCTTTCTTTTATTGAGATGGGGTTTCATGTAATCCAAAGTAGCCTGTAACTCACTATGTCTCCGAAGATGGCCTTGAACTCCTGAACTACCAGCCCCCACCTCCTAAGCCATTTGCCACCATGTCTGGTTTTATATAGTGCGAGTGATTGAACTCAGGCATTCATGCATGCTGGCCAAACATTATACCACCTCCCCAAATCCAAATACATTTTGTATTTGGACTTATGAGTAGATTATAGTATTTTGGTAGGTGAAGGAACAAGATTATTAATATAGAGAGATATAGATATATTGATATTGCATATTATATGAATAAATACAAATAGATATTTACATATATTTTCTATGTAAAATACATATTCAGAAATTCCTAGATTTCTAAGTAGAATTTGATGAATAAGTAGAATTCAATTTTCTAGATCTAAACATCATCTGCTTAATAAACTTTACCATACTTATATACATATATTCTTTCTTATTGACTAATTTAATTTGACAGTTTTATATATTATACTTGATATATTGAGAGTAGTCTCTCTCCCTTACCTCTTCTTCTCTCCCTCCCCTCCTTGTTAATACTCCCAAACCTCTATCAGTCTCTTTATTAGCCTCATGAAATTTGGGTTGGTTTTGTGACCCAATTAGATTAACCGCGTGCATCCTGTGAACATTGGACTATAAATGCCCATTGTAACCTACTGAGGTCATTGGTAGGTATACAACTATAGGTCCTTTCTGGAATTTTCTCTTCTCTCCCTCTCCCTTTCCCTCTCCCTCTCTGTTTCTCTGTCTCTGTCTCTCTCTTGTGCTCTCTCTCTCTCTCTCTCTCTCTCTCTCTCTCTCTGTGTGTGTGTGTGTGTGTGTGTGTGTGTGTGTGTGTGTGTGTGTGTGTTACAAAGCTTGAAGTCTGGAAGTCTGCTTAATCAGTACCAAACACAGACAGAATAAACCTAGCTACCTGACAAAACAAATGTTGTTTAATGGTGTGTTTAGAATAGTCTGTAGTTAATTAGATTAATAGTCTCTGAAAGTGAGACTGGAATTACAAAGAATTAGCATGTGACACTTATAGACATGAAATGATCTAGCCTGATTATAACCAACACTCGGTGAGTACAAAGAAAATAATGAACACACTTTTCCAATTTCTGGAGCCAAATTCTATCTTCTTTGCTAGCCTATATTCATTTCATCAGCTAATTCTGTTCTACCACTCTGCCTCTGATTCCTGTTTTTGCAGTCACCTCCTCCTGCGTCTCCTTCCCCACCTTTGTCATAACTTGCATTATAGCAGCCAGAGGATTCCTGGTGAAATCTACTTTTAATTCAATATAGATCACTGACAACGGCCTGTGAAACTCTAAACTGCATGCCCCTAAAATTGGCTTCTCTTTCTTCTTGTCTTTGCTGCCTCAATCAGTCCCTGCCCCCACTTCAGGCTGAACTGGATTTTGTGGCTACCCCATGACTATATCTGACCAGCACTTCATTTGTTCTTCAGTTCATATACCTATCTGCATAACACATTCGAGAAACTCCATGGAGTCATGTCTCAAATGGCACCTTCTTACTAAGTCCTAGCTTGACAGCCATAATTAAAAATGTAATTGCTTCATCTCAATTCCCATTTATCTTCTTTCATGCTTTATTTTTTCCTGGTATTTATCTCATTCTAATATGCAGTCATGTAGGTATTCACATGATTTATTGTCCTGTGTCCTTAGCATGTTGATTCCATGAGGTGTTTGTCTGTGTTCTGGTTGATTCTCATTGTTGCTGTGATCAATATCCAGTGCAGACAATTTATGGATGGCAGCATTGATTTTTGTTTCCCATGTCAGGGTGTTGAGGTCATGGTCACATGAATCCAGGTGTTGAATGTCATTCACTGGCAGTGTGGAAGGCTCTTCATTGCATTTTGGTATACAGGAGACAGAGTGTGCATGGAGGGACCCAGAAACTATAGCCCCAAGTATTCACCTACAACTACCTACCTCTGTTCACTAGACTCACCTGTTTTTAATTAAATTTTTCTCACACTATAGTTTGTTCATCTGTCTTCTCTCCAAACTCCTCTGAGAACTTCCCATCTCTCTATATACCCAACAGTATTTACTCTCCCTAAATACTAATACCATCTGGTGACCACCTGTTCAAAACCCAAGCTCGCGAGGACATTTTACATCCATACTGTAATGACCTTTTAATGCATGTTGTGGTCTCTTTGGTATCCGAAGGACTCTTTTAAATTTTTTACTGGTTAAAATAAATTCATTTGTGTTGGGGATAGCAAGGAAATAATCTGGAGGAAATGGGCTAAAACTAAAGCTAAGAAAGGCTTATTTAATGTGTCTCCAGTTGAAAAACATGAAGTATTTATATCAAGATTACAGTAGTGATTGATATAATAATCTATATAAGTCAGGTAATGAAGGGGAATGAGAGGGACATAAGTCGCCTAGAAAAGTCAGAGCAGGCTTCCTATGATGTTGTCTCATGTTCCCACGTGGTCCTGTAAGGAGGAATAGCTAGGAGACATGGGGGTAGATAACAAACCAGGACCAAAATGGGGAAGGGAGGACCCAGGGGCCATTTAAAATGCCTAAGCCAATAGCCATTTTGCAGACTTACAGCCTTAACACTCTTCCATCCCTTTTCCTATCTCAGTGGCTTGGCCTTTCAACTTTCCAGGTCCTTCAGCTCCATGTTAATGACAGAGACTGAGCAGCAATCACATAGACAACCACTGGTGCCTTTATAGTCACATTGAAATATAGGTCCTCAACTAAACATTCCCAAATCATGTCTCCCTAGAAAACCAAAGGCTGACCCTGCTCACTCTCTTACACCAAGCACACAGGGTTTAGAAAGCTAGGTGAAGTCAACACATGACTGGAAGTTGCTGGGTGTGTTAGTAGAATATGAGTAGAACCTTTATAATGTAATTGCAAAAACTGCACAACTAAATATTTCCATGTACTGATAAAAAGTATCTACTTCTAAATACGTGTTTTGTATTTTTTTGAAAAGTTACTCATGTATAGGATAAAAACGTGACAAAATTAATTATAGGCACGGAATGATTCAATACACAGTTTACAAATTAATTAACTTTCTTTTAATCTTCTCAATTAAAAAAGTGTTAAAGCATTAGTTTACTGCTAACTTCAGTGTTAAAATGCTGGTTAATTGTAAAACATTATTAGGGGCCAATATGAAAAATCTACTTACAAGTGCCAAGGAAGCAAAACGCATTTACAGTTGACGTGCAAATCCAGTCTGCCTAAGTGGGATTGGTTTGAAACTATGCTGTGAAAGTACACAGCTAAACTCCAGGACATTCTTGTTAGTGTCTCCCCTTGGGTTACACACACACACACACACACACACACACACACACACATATATATATGTGTATATATATATATATATATATACACACACACACACATATGTATTTGTATCTGTGTGTGTGTGTTCATTCTTGGTAGCATGAGATTAATCCTAATGTCATCTGATAGAAAGAGGGAAATAATACCAATCTTCACAGTTAGAAAGGCCAAGGTTTTACATTTCAGGTGTTTCCTTTATTTTAGTTCTCTATGTGTAGCACATGGCTAGATTGAGTCCATGAGCATCTTTTATGCAGAACAAAAGTTGTGATGCATTGGATATTGGGAATCAGCACTCAGGAAGATAATTTTGAATTAGAATCTGAAGATAGTCACAGGGAGATATTCTCAATGAATGCCTCAGAAGCAGTCTTGGTTGTGAATGGTGTGTCCAATTGAGGTCGGCGAAGCCCTTTTACCTATACAGTCAATACAAAGGGCAAAGGGAACTAACATAACATGCCCCATTTTCAGTGTGCACTGGAAAGGCTAGTGGGCACTTTGCAAAGGACATTGGAACATACACATTATACAAATGGTGAATGTGGCCAGTTGTGAGTGAGAATATTCTAATGGGACACCAGAGAAGCCACTTTCTGATGCCACAAAAGCTCCTTTAAAATTGCACAATAATTTTGTAGCCCTGCGGTGACATATGAAGTTTAAGTCAAGTACAGAAAGCCACGTGAAAACAAGGAAAACCACAGTCAGGAATCTAGTTTGTGCAAGTGCAAAGAATCAAGTGCAAGCCTAGTAAGGCAGTTTCTTTCAGCATCATAGGGCTCTGATTGTTTAATTGTTAAAATGTTTTTTTCGTGTGACAGAAACTAATAATTTCAAAATGTTAAAAGGCACTTGGGAAAAGCATCAAATAATAGTAAATGGGATAAGTCAATTGCTTTGTCATGAGGAAATAAATCTCTTTGAAACAAAAAGATATTTTTTAAAAC
This sequence comes from Ondatra zibethicus, assembly GCA_004026605.1. Lineage (NCBI taxonomy): Eukaryota > Metazoa > Chordata > Mammalia > Rodentia > Cricetidae > Ondatra > Ondatra zibethicus. The sequence goes on along the minus strand of PVIU01026939.1, from coordinate 12,279 downwards.
TTGTTAACACTCTATATTTTTAAAAAATATTATTAAGATGAAACAATATGGAAAAGTTAGAATAAATTTGAAAAGGAAATGACTGAAGCTTGCTCAATATTATTTGAGCTCACAGATTTTTGGAAAATTTTGACTCTCTCTAGGCCTTTTTTCATCTTCATATGTGTGCAAGTTTATGTGTGTGACAACATACATGTGGAGGCTAGAGACCAATCTTCATTTTGGTCCTCCTATTCCACCTTGTTTGATACAGTTATCTTGTTATTGTCACTGCATATGCCAGGCTAACTGGCCAATGAGCTCCTAGGGATTCTTCTGTCTCTGCCTCCCATTTTGCCATAGGAATTCTGGAATTACAGATGTGTGCTACCATAACATTGATCTTTCACCTGATGGATTGTTCTAGAGATTTAAATCTAGGCCTTCATGCCTTTATGGCAAACATGTAAACTGCTGAGCCATCTCTCTGGCCCAGAATCTACCTACTACTAATTAGTTTATCTCTCTCGCATTGACTTTCTTTCCAAAGACTAGTTGCTATCTTTGAGCAAAACAGTTTGAGAAGCCAGAGCATGTAAATTGAGCTAGTACTCTCATGAACTCATACACTTGGTAGCCCCCAGGGAGGCTGCAGATACATCTAGAATGTAATGTATTTCCATGACATCTCACATTAATGTTTCTGAAATGATAGCAAATTAAAAACAGAGAAACCATGGGAACAGAGAGATGGTTCTGCAGTTAAGAGTACTTGCTGCTCTTGTAGAGGACCCAGGTTTGTTCCCAGTGACAATATCAGATGGCATTCAACCACTTAACAACTCTGGTTCCGGAAGCCAACACCATTTTCTAGCTACTTCAGGCACCAGGCAAACACATGGCACCCATTTATACTCAGGCACATACACAAATACCTAATAAACAGTTATATATTTTTAAGTTTAAAAGTAGTGAATCAAATCCCATAAAAGAGACACTTCTGAATTTTTTTCTTTGTCAAAGACTTTATTTGCTATGTAAACACCATACTTTGAAAAAGGATACATACAACTTTGAATGACACCTCTGAATCCTTTGTATTTCAGCATGGGCTTCATCCTTTGCCCATCAGGTAAATGACTCACAAAAATAGTTTCCAAGACATAGGTACTCACAGTTAAGTATTGAGGAGGAGAAAATGTGAAACAACATGGAAAGGGCTATATTTTAGTGTGTCTTATCATACAATTCTAAGAGAAATTTTTAAAAAAATCTTATTGTTCCCAGAAGTTATGAAGAGCATTTGGCAATAATATACACTGCAATTATAGCTGGTCACAGGATTTTATTCTTTGCCACCATCACTAAAACTCAAGAGGCAAGTCATGGGAGAAGAAAGAGCCTTAAGTGACCAGACAGTATAGTAGGGGATCCTCCAGTGACTTGTCAATCAGTCTTTGCCTCAGAGAAATAAAAAGTGGAAAAGACAGATTAATGAAATGAAAAATATTCTTGTGTTTTAGGGGAATAGGCAGAGATTTTCTAGGAACTCGAGGATTCCTTTTACCGCCCAGTGTTTGAAGTCATAAGAATCAGTGCTATCCCAAAGGTTAGGGCCCAGAGGAGAGAGACACAGTATGAAGACTTCTATGTTCTTCTCTCTCCTGTACCAGTCAGCCTGTCAGAAATATGCTGGCCAATATGATGAGTCAGTGAAGGACGCCTTCAGGCTCCTGAAATATACCCAAGCCACCATTATCATAACCCACGTAGAAGAGGTGGATTCACAGCAATGCTATCAGGAGACTAATAAAACACTGCCCAGTTGTGGATTAGGTAAAAGGAAAGTAAGCTACAGGGTATATTTACAATGTTCCTAGGTAATACACTATTCCTGTAAGTTTTAATTTTTTTCCAGAAAAATTCCAATTCACTAAAATAATCATTTCTTCTCCTATCATGTTATTTTTACTCTATGTAATCCCTAAGATCCATTTCCAGCCTCCTTCTGCTCTGTGGTTATGTGACTTCACTGGCCACTATGTCTTGATGTTACTGGTTTTTAGGTATCTCCTCTGAGAGAACGTGCCTTATTTGTTGCTACTGACCAACTCAATGTTTTATTATTTGCAGCATTAAGGTAGTAATATTTGAACAAATGAATATGTGTCACATTTATGGTCAGAATGTCTTGATTTGTTCTGTCTTACTTTCCAAATGAAATTTGAGGTCCCTAGGGCTAGATGAATTTGGGGTCTATCAGTCCAACTTGGTGGAGTCATTTTCCATTCTTCTTGTCAGTGACCACTGTGCCCACCAAGTGGAACCCATTCCTGGAATTTCAGAACAGAACACATGTTTTACCTTCTATGGTGTCTTTGTTCACACAGTTCTGCCTCCTTAGTGAACCATAATTCTGCTGTAATTTTTTATTTTGCTGTAATTTAAGGAACACACACACAGCACTATTTTGCTTTTTTTTATAGCATTTGGTATTAGTTCAAAAATAATCCACCTCATGGGAAAATCAGATTGATGTCGCCTTTCATACTCAGAGAAGAGGCATCACTCCCCTTGCCCTTCTTCATTCCACAGGCTCAGTGATAGACAGATGGTTTGAGGGTTGAGTGGAGACTCTGGGGCTAGACCAGGACTCTTGTCCTACATGTAACCTCTCGCAGTTACTTTATGCATTCCAGAGTAAAATATTTGATAAGACAATTTAAGGAAGGTAATATATGTTTTGTCAGTTCCAGACAATATTTTCATCTGGTTGAGTTAGCCTTAAGGCACCCATATTGATGTGTGTAGCTTCCCTCACATTTCTAAGAGAGAAAAATCACATGGCAAACTCCCTGTTCCTCTGGCTTATATAATATTTCTACCCCTTCTTGTGCTGTGACCCCTGAGTCTTAAGAGCAGGAGTTGGAATTTGGAATAGAGGTGTTTTAGTTGGGACTGTGCACCACATGGTCAATGCATTTTGGTTGGTTGTGGTTTTCTGTAACGATCTCCATCGGTTACAGAGAGATATTTCATTTATGAGAGATAAGACCTATGCTTGTCTATGGGTATAAAGATAAATATTTATAATGTAGTTAAGAATTATATTGGTTTAGTAAAGCGGCGGTAGTAGGTACACCTCAATGACCCATGACCTCATCAGCCCCAGGCAAGAAATCCCAAATAAGTTATCTAAAACCATGTGGTCAACCATGAAATCATGCATATGAATGACTTTATGAGAACTGATTTGTCTATATTTCCATATGTGGGAATATAGGAGGTAGGTAGGTAGATATGTGCATAGATATAAATATAGATTTGTAGATATAGATATTGGGTCACAAATTTGAGAGAAAGGAAGGGCTACATGGAAAGGATTAGAGGGAGTAAAGGGAAGATGAAAAGTGATATAATTACAATTTAACTTAAAAAATAAAACTATTACATAAAGATTACTTCAAAGCTGGTTTGTATCATTAATGGGAATTAGAAGAATATTTTTAAAATTTTTTTCTAGACTCAGAGAATCTGAAGACTATTAGCATTGCATGGCTCACACGTGCACACCTGATCCAATATTGATACTCTGTGCAATAGTCAAATCCAAATCTAAGTTGCAGGTTCCAGTGAACCATGGAGTACTCGCACATTCTTCCTCAATACAGAGTAGGTACCCCGTTCGATTCATCTCCAGAGTGGATCTTTAAGGGATAAGCAGAAAATGTGGTAAAAATACAAGAAAACTAAGCTGCAGTGACTTTAATTATTTGAATGAACACATTAACCCATGTCACACAATTTCTTCTAATTCCCAGAACTTAACCTATCTGCAAACTCATATGCATGGGTGAAGTCATGAGAGCGAGGGAGCGTTTCATTCTGTCTTGTTGGTAGACAAGAAATAAGGATGATATCAGCTGTTGCTGAGATTCCGACAGCCAAGAATGTCATGGGATAACAGTTAGGCTTGATAATTCTTTCTACTGGAAGTTCTGCTGTGGCTGGAAGAGCAAACGGGGTGGAATGTGCTGAGGCAAATCTGAATAGACACTATTTCTTTGTTACATATTTATTTTTATTTAACATTTGTATTCATTATTAACTTGAGAATCATGGGCATATCTGAAATGTATGTCTTCTTTATCAATGAAACAGACAACACATACTGTCATCAGAATGGTAGACGTCAAGAGGGGTGTGTGTGTGTGTGTGTAAATGATAAAAAGAGAAACTGGCTGAGAAGAATGTATTGAGTATTGAGGTTTTTTTGTATGTATATAATGGAGAAAAAAAGAAACTGGAAAAGAAGAGGAGAAGATGTCTAGTGTTGTGTGTATGTGTGTAATAAAGACAAAGAGAGATTGACAGAGGAAAGGGTGTCGATGTGTGTGTGTGTGTAAATGATAAAAAGAGAAACTGGCTGAGAAGAGGGTATTGAGTATTGAGGATTTTGTGTGTGTGTATAATGGATAAAAAAAAGAAACTGGCAAAGAAGAGACGATGTCTAGTGTTGTGTATATGTGTGTAATAAAAAAAAAGAGAGATTGACAGAGGAAAGGGTGTCGGTGTGTGTGTGTGTGTGTGTGTGTGTGTGTGTGTGTGTGTGTAATAGAGAAAAACAGAGACTGGCAGAAGAGAGAGTAGAAAGCAGATGCCATTGCTTTGAAATACATTGCAAGTACATACGCTAGAGCATGTGAAAGGGGAAGTAGCAGTATCATTTGCAGAAAACTGGAAGAGGCAAAAGGCTGTGCACAGCTACAACTCATCCAGAGTAGGCACAGTACTCAGTGAGTGCCACATGGAAGCTAGAGATGAACTCAAGTCCTTCACAATTGTCCTGAAACATTTTGGTTGTACAGGAGTATACACTTTAGCCTTATAAGAAAATATTACATTAATAAACTATAAAATCATATTCAATGTTCTATAAAGTGTGAAGTTACAAATATTTAATAAATAAAGGAAAGAAATCCTCTGTCATAAAGGTTACTTCTGCAAGCATACTTTTTAACTATCATATATTATTTTCAGGACGCTTTAACATCCTACCATATGCTTGACTGCCTGAACTTAATTTACAACAGAAACCTTTTTCTTTGGGGCATCAGTGCTTTCCAGTTCCCAGAGGAATCAACATTGCAAAGTATATGCTCTATTAAATGCTATTTGAAAATGGCGAAGAGATGCCCAGATTCTTGGTATAGCTTTCTCATCTTCCTGCCAGTGTGACTTTGGGCAAATAACTGTTTCTTTGGAGTTTTACTCTTTATTTGTGAACTGAGGAGGTAGGAGAAAATGAAGGAGTCTCTGCAATCCCTTCTAGCACTAATATTCTTCTGGTCTATTGGAAAGATGCTGTAATCAGCCTGTCTGGAATACAGATATGAAGCTTGGGGTGAAGTTTCACTCATGAGGATTAAATCAGTGACAAGTGACATATTTAAGAAAAATATATAATCAGCTTGAACACTTTAATGATGGGTTAGTGCTCATTGCTTGAAGGAACGATTTTTAACAAGGTCATGATTTTAAAGGCTAATGTTCATTTTTGCCTTAACCAGAAGTGGGAGCTAGAACCTGGAGTATATAGGTCAATGCATTCCAAGATGTATTTCAGTGGGAGCTCACTCAATCAATTAGACTCTCTAAGTGAAAATGAAAATCTCTCTAAGTTCGGGCAGATATGATAAAATTAGCCTAGCATGTGAAGATTGAAGAATCCTATTCTTAGGTTTAATATTCTCCAACTAGAATGTCAGTGTGAAGAGAGAGACGACATTTTCAAGTAACTTGATCTTTTAATTGTTTCACTTGATTTGTCATTGTATGTACTGCCTTAAGATATAAACTATATGCTAAGTTTTCTCTGTCTTTTAAATACTGTCCATTATCAAGCCAATAGAACACTGTAAAACTTTTATTTCTCTGAATAATGCAAGACAGAGAAATATCTGTTTTGTAGGTCAAAGAACCAAGGTCCAGAGATCGGAGAAATCATACTCAGAATCCTATAAGTGTGGAAGTTCAAAGTTGGGAATGCAACTTAAATATTCCCAGTGTATTTCCATTTTATTTTCTGAAAGATAACCACAGCACTTCTCAAGGAAGCATATATTCTGCATGAAAGCCATTGCCTACCAATGAAGCAAATACTCAATGTAAATTTAAGATGTATTCCTGGTGTCTTGGGTTATATATATGGCTATCATTTGCCAACTAACATTAAAGGCCATGCTATTTAACAAATGCAAATCCTAATGGCTTAAGCCACTTATTCTTTGGGATCAAGAATTAGGTTCTTGATTAGGTTCTTGATGAGATTAGGTTGACTCATGACTGAGCCCTTTTACAAGAAGAAAGTGTGGGTTTCCTGAAAGCAGATTCAGTGACTGAAGGCAGAGCTGGGGCAAGTTTGCTTGTGAGACTGTCTTCAGAAGTCTAGTTGGCGGAGTGAAGATATAGACAAAGAGAGAGAGGGTCACAGAATGCAGCTGAGCAAGGGAGTGGCTGTGGCTACCAGCTCTACCCAATCCCACCAGAGATTCTGAGTGACCCTTTGATGCAGGGGTTGACAGGCTATTGATTCACAGACACCTGCATCTGAATTGATCAGAGCAACCCTAATTAACTCTTGCCCACTTCGCAGATGTACCTGTCCTTGCCAGGGTGCATTATGATTCCAGGAACCTGTGTGGAGAGAAGTTGAGCTTTAGTGAGAGCAGCTGTTAGGGAGGCAGCAGTCAGCTGTTGCAGTTAGAGGCATGGCGAGTAGATAAACAGAAAATCATGGCTTGTTGTTGATAGATATCAAGACCTTGGGCAGACTACATTAGCCATGATAGTGTGGACTTCTGAGCCTAGGATTCTTTGAGTTAAGGTGATCTTGATTTGTTTCATAAGAACATGGTGTGACTTGTGGCATACAGATCATAAAAGTCATGGGAACATAAATGACATTCACTCTATCTCTTATTGGCTTTCTTCAGTGTACACCCTTGTCTCTTTCACCTGCTACACACATATACACAGAGAAACAGACCAAACACACACACACACACACACACACACACACACACATAAACAAACACACAGATGCATATAGACACAGACAAGCTCCCTCACCACTCCTTTTAGTACATCTTTGATTCTTCTGTTCTAATTATGAGAAGGATGGCAATATTCTTCTAATAATTGTTTTACATTCCTGGTCAATGTACCCTACTTGGCCCACATGAGGGGGAGTAAGGACAGAAGAATGTGCAACAGCTGTAGAAATCCACACTTAGAAGAGCAAAGTGTTCATGACACACATAACACAATACCAACCATACCAGATTAGTGCCCAGGATGGATGTCCTCTGCACTTCTGAAAACATGGCACACACTGGTTGAGCTAGCACCATGTTGTGGGGAGGCTGCTTGTTTGTCCCGGCTGCCCAGAACTGAAATAATCACACAGAAACTGTATTAATTAAACAACTGCTTGGCCTATTAGCTCTAGCTTCTTATTGGCTAACTTTTACATTTTAATTTAACCCATTTCTATTAATCTGTGTATCACCACATGGCTGTGGCTTACCAGCTAAAGTTTTGGCATCTGTCTCCAGCAGAGCTACATAGCTTCTCTCTGACTCCATCTCCTTTCTCCCAGCATTCAGTTTAGTCTTTCCCGCCTACTTAAGTTCTACCCTATCAACAGGCCCAAGGCAGCATCTTTATTAACCAATGGTATTCACAGCATACAGAGGGGTATCCCACATCAAACAAACAATACAAAGCTGCCTGGAAGCTAATGGATAGCAAAACTGAGCCAATCAGGGCATAGGTCTGTCTTTACAACAGGAAATGGAATGAGATGTAAAGAAGTTATGCAAATAGCTAAATGGGGAAGGGATTGTGTCCCTTTTGAAATCAGACAGCATGGGAAATGTGTGTGCATGCCAGCAGCCTCCATCTATGCTAGACTCATCAGACCTATATATTCTGTCCAGTGTCCCCGTATCATGACAAATGATCCTAAAGACTTAGGACTGATATTTTTCACAATGTTCTCAAAACACTCTATTTCCCAGATAGAAATTAATGAACTTATTATAAAATATTTATGTGTGTTCTGCTGATCCATCCTGGCTTTTGAGCCTGAATCCAGCACATGCTACAGAAACCAAACTGCCTATGTCTTTTCCTTCTTTCTTTTCCTCACTCATTCATCTTTTTCTAAATTCATCCATTTATTTATTCATGGGAGCATTAATTTGCCTGCATTGTAGGCATTGTGCCATTGATTCTAGATATAGAGATGCCCCCAGAAATAAGACTTTTTTCCCTCTTGGTTATAACAAAATCGAGGCTACAACATAACATCATGGACTTTACAAGACTGTTCTCATGACAGTCACACATAGAGCAGAGCCCTCTCTTCTTTTCTCCCTCCCCACCTCTCTCTTTTCCTCCCTTCCCTCCTAAATGAATTCTTATGATGATATTACCAACGTTTTACAAAACAAAGGCTAGATAATCAAGGGTGTTGAGATTTCATTTTTAAACTATGCATTGTGGTCTAGTGCCAGCCAGGACCATAAATTATTTCTTCAGACCAGAGGGGAGGCGTGGGATTAAAGACAACTCACATGGCTTTATCAGGAGGGAGATTTTTAGTGATCCCTCATGAAATCCTGAGTTTACATCCTGAAAATTTTCTGCATTTATTCTCCAAACAGCCCTATATACCAAAACATAAACTGAGGGGGAAATTTATTAGCATTCTATTTCCTAGGTAACCAGGTAAATGGCTGTGGCCACATCCACTCATCTACCTATGCCTGTTCTGTCATGTCTTTCTATCGTTTTGCTCTGTATGTCAGCGCTGTCACGTAGGCTGAATTAGCATCTCTAGCCCAGGCATCTTCCAAATTACAAAGAAGCAGAACAGCATTAGCATATCCTGACCCTGGCAACAGCCTGTCTGTAAATGCTAGGTGACCACCTCCTGTGACCTGAGATTTTGGTCGCCATACCATGTATATATTTTCATGTTTTACAACCACAGGTTTTCATAAAATAAAGCTTTCATGCCTAGACAGCAGTATCATTAGTGGTTTCAAAGTGGATACACATTTACCTGTTTTTGACAGAGTGTGGAATGATATATGCAGCCTACAAATTTATTTTTCTGATTATTTTTATAATGTTCCATCCTGTTCCTGAGTCCAAAAAAAATTCCTTCCAACTGATAGAAAACTGCAGGACTTGTCTAGGGGTAATGAGGTCCCTGCTTGATCAGAGTGCAGCTGCCTTTCCAATTATTATTGTTGGGCTAGTTACTTAACAAGGTCCAGAGTGCCATTCAGCATATCAGGTATATTAATACTCTTAATGGGAAGGTGGTGGCTGCAGTGACAAAGACCAGAACAATACTTTACTAAGTGTTATAGAGTAGTAGGCTTTCTGAAGCAATTTGCCACATACTTATTTATTTGTTGTTCATTATAATGCCAGGAGAGGGGAAGGTTATAACTTCTGTTTTACTGATAGGGAGACATAGTGTGAAAAAACTGGAGTGGTTTCTTCAACATCATGGGGATAGTTATGGTAAAGTCAGAGGTAGAATCCTGCTGGAATTTTAGGGTCTTAAAAATGTAATGGGGGGTGTGGAGATGGCTCCTTGGTTAAGAGCACTTGTTGTTATTACAGAGATGGATTGCAGGAATCAGTTCTCACTACTCAGATGGTAGCTCACAACCATCTATAACTCCAGTTCCAGTACTCAGTACCAGTACTCCAGTGTCGTTTCTGGTCTCTGCACAGATGTGATGTGCACACACACACACACACACACGAAGACAAGACACTCATATACATAAAAATAAAATCATCTTTAAAAATGTAAAAATGAATATAATGAATATTCATCATAGACTCACTTTATTCTTACTGCAATTCTTAGAGATAGTGGGCATCTTTTCATGATCTGAATATGTTTACATAGTGCCCAATTTTGATAATGCTCACAGATGTGATGACTCAAAGTAAACTCTTTCTAGAATAAATTTCCAGGAAAATGAGCATGAAGGAATACTGAAAGGCCAAGAACCCTGTATACATTCCTTAGAGATTCAGAAATAGGAGTGAAGCAGGAGAAAGAATTCAAGCTGAGTCTTTCAAAGCAGCTTTCCATATCAGAATGGAGATAATGTTTTAAGTTGCATACTGAAGCTATTTTGAACATACTTTTAAATACTTCTCCCTTTCCCATTCCTTCAGAGGGCCACAGGGCATGGGACACTATTAAGCTTCTAGGATGAGTTATAAATATATAGTCACAGGCATACTAGTTCCAAGGACACTAACAATAGTTGTTAATATTTACTTCAGACTCATGAAGTGCACTGTAAGTATTAACTATTACTTCTCGATCTCCTAAGCCTTGAGACTTGGCGTTATACAATTTCATTTATATCACCATATATAGGTAAAGCATTAGAGTTTCAGGGAGCTTAGTAACATAGCTATGAAATCAACCAGCTAAATGCATGTTTTGAAGGAGTCAGAACTTGCTTTTAGGGTTTGGGCTAAAGAATGAGACAGGTCCCTGCTAATGCAGATGCTGTACTTGACTTTCAGACATTGCATTCCTACTGTTATTTCAGTATCATAATATGATTTTGACCCCTCAGACAGTTGGAAAACATCTAATGAAGGAATCACTACCTCTTGGTGAAATGCTACTGACTTTTACTACTGGGTAGAAGTTAGTGTGACTCATAGGTATTTTACCGGAGCCCCAAGCAGTCCCCTGTTAGAAAAGTTTACAGCCCAAATACTAGTCTTGTTCAGAAGTCCTGGTATTATCCCTGAGACTGAATAGTAATGTGATCTTTGGAGTCAGTTTCCATGGATCCTTTAAAATTTACTTGTTAGAAAACCATAGAACCTTTGTCTGGCAACGGATGGAGATAGAGATAGAAACCCACATCGGAGCACTGGACTGATCTCCCAAGGTTCAGTTGAAGAGCAGAAGGAGGGAGAAGATGAGCAAGGAAGTCAGGACCACGAAGGGTTGGTCCACCCGTTAGACAGTGTGCCTGATCTAATGGGAGCTCACCAAAGCCAGCTGGACTGGGACTGAAGGAGCATGGCATCAAACTGGACTCTGAATGTGGCTGACAATGGGGGCTGACTGAGAAGCCAATGATAATGGCACTGGGATTTGTTTCTACTGCATGTACTGGCTTTTTGGGATCCTAGTCTGTTTGAATGTATACCTTCCTAGGCCTGGATGGAGGAGGGAGGGCCTTGAACTTTCCACAAGGCAGGGTACCCTGCCCTCTCTTAGGACTGGAGGGGAAGGGGGGAAGGTGAATGGGGGAGCAGGAGGGAAATGGGAAGAGGGGAGGAAGTGGAAATTTTGAATGGTATTATTTATAAAGCAATAAAAAAATTTTAAAAAACAACCAATTACATTTTACATCAATAAAACATTTAAAATTTTCAAAAAAAAAAAACGGAGCTCAGTTCCTTCTGGTTTTCCTGCAGGTACAGGGAAAAGATCCAGAAGACCCAGGTATTCTCACTGTTCTGAAGGACAAATGGACTTTGGGTTGATGACTTGGTAAATCGACTAACATCTCTGACAAGTCCAAAGAAAATTATGAATCCCAGAGGTTGTCCCCTACACCCTCAAAGCAACCTTTACTTCCAAGACTAGACCTATTATTAAATTTTTAAAATTAAGATTTTATTATATAATTTCCCCTTTTCCCTTTCTTTAATTACCTCCCAGATACCTATCATCAAGTACCTTTCCATGGCCCTCCTTTCTCACAATAAAATGCCTTTATAAACATGTTGGAGCAAAGGACCAGACAAAGATTTCCCCTTGCTCACTTAAACTCAAGAGAAAATTCAGTGAGGGAAGTTCCAGTAGGAAGAAAAAAAAGCCAAAGTCTGCTACCAGACTTATCTACTTAAGAGACCCCTCTCAGTTTCCCACATTCACTCATTGCCTGGCATTTACCAAACATCCAGAGATAAAATACCAAAACACGTCAAAGGTAATGGATGGATGGCAACAGGTAACCAGCAGCTGTGTCACAGTCCACTGGGTTTAAAAGTAATGAGTAAAGTCTCGATGGAAAAATGCTTATCACTGGAAATGGAATCTGACTTTACCTGCAATTGCATCTGGAGAGAATGAGTGGCCGTCTGCATGCCACCTGCCACCCGCCACCTCCACCTGCCACCTGCCACCTCCACCTGCCACGTGCCACCTGCCACCTCCACCCGCCACCT
>PVIU01026938.1:0-21219 GCA_004026605.1 Ondatra zibethicus | reverse complement strand
GGACCCACGGGCCTCTCCCTGGGGCTGAGCAGGATGGTGAGTGTCAAACAACCCAGCCCTCCCCCCTGACCACCGGAGAGAAACACAGCCACTGAGTCAGGAGTCTGTTGAAGCAGGATCTCATTTAATTGCATCAGGCAGGAACTTATATAGGCTGAGATAGGGGGTGGAAAACCTGGGATGGGTTGAGGCAGAGTAAGGAACAGGGGCCAATAATATTCTGCCATTTAGCGGTGGCTGGGCGGAGGTGGGCCTAGGTCAGGTAGCCAGAGACAGGACTCCAAAATTGAGCTAGGCTCAGGAAGTTACACTAGGTCTCACTAAACTCAAGTTAGGCTTAGGAAGTTACAATGGGCCTCATGCCCAGGCCTCATGAGGCCCAACAATACTTGGCTCAGAAGAAATATCTCTTATTCCCTTTGGACCAAGAACTGTGATGCAGGACCTCAGAGACAATCCATTTTCACCCAAGGGGTCATCTGGATTGGCATCTGGTACCAGTGAACCAAGAACTGTGATGCAGGACCTCAGAGACAATCCATTTTCACTCAAGGGGTCATCTGAATTGGCATCAGGTACCAGGAAGAGCTGTTACCAACCATGCTACCTCTCTGAGTGGATAATGGTGATTTGTCCCAGGAACCTGCACCCCCCTCCACCCCACCTTTTCTTTTGGTTGTTGGTCTGTTGGTTTATTCTAAGCTAGTTGTTATGTTGGGCATTCTATTATTGTTTCAAAACATTCTTTATCCTTTCTTTTCTTTTATTTTTCTTTCTTTCTTTCTTTCTTTCTTTCTTTTTTCTTTTTTCTTTTTGGTTTTTCGAGACAGGGTTTCTCTGTGTCACAGCCCTAGCTGTCCTGGGACTAGCTCTTGTAGACCAGGCTGGCCTTGAACTCATAGAGATCTGCTTGCCTCTGCCTCCTGAGTGCTAGGATTAAAGGCATGTGCCACCACCACCTAGCTTCAAAACATTCTTTTAGACATTTGTTGCTAGCATTGGGCCATTCTTCTCCTGCCATTCCACTCTCACTCATCTTCATTGCAACCTCGCCCCATTTAGTTTGGAAATTCTGAGGGCTGGTTGCAAAGATGCTGACGATAAGAGGCCCTGAGTTCCTTCTAACCCAGCAGGTGGAAATGTCAGAAGAAACTCCCTGGGACATGTCATAGCCTCTTTCTGAGCCCCCTCCCCCCAAAAAAACTCCATACCTTTGGGCTGTCAAAATGGCTCAGCAGGTAAAGGTGCTTGCTGCCAAGCCTGATGCCCTGAGTTCAGTCCTGGGGATGCACAAGGTGGAAGAGAGACCTGACTCCTGCAATTCATTCTTTGACCTCCACACAATGGCCTGATGTGTGTGCTCTGTCCCCAATATAAATAAATGTAAAAATATAAAAATAAAAAACTAAACAAAATACCTTGTTCCTGGGCAAGAAGTTCCTCTTTTGGCTCACCTACAAAGGCACACACAAGAGGTGATACCCAGTGCCTGGGGTCCCTTCACATTGCCATAAATGCACAACATGAACATCAGACCCTGTGGGCAGAACTGACCCTGGGGTGAAACCTGAATGAACTACTCCTGTGAGTGACAAATAAGTCCAAAGCATACCTCTCCAGCTGGCACAGAAGGTTGTAACTTTCAGGAGAAAAGGCCATCAAAATTGGACACAGAAGCACAAGGACAAGATACCCACCAACCACACAGCACTCGGGAGGCGAGAAGACCAAAGTTCAGGAAACTCTTGAACAGGGTGTGCAGGGCCAGTCTTGGGCTGCTTGAGACCCTGTCTCAAAAACCAAAATGGAACAGAATAAAAAAAAAAAATCTAAGGAAGGAGAAAGCATTCAAGAAAAACTGCCCTCTGGTATATCAGGCGGTTCTGTTTGATAATTAGGGTAACTTGCAAACATTTGGGAAAATGTGGAGCCTGAACTAAAGCTCACTGGACTTCCTGCTTTCCTCGATGAGGTAGTATTTGATATCCCTGTGGCCAAGTCAGAGTCTTAGGTAGTAAAGGAAGAGATGGTGAGTTGGGGCCTGCTTTAGTTGGAATTTAGAAGCAGCTAAGAAATGAAATGATAAAATTGTACAAGAATCCGATGAAAGAGTTCAGAACATAGAAGACGGTTACTCAGGGCAGGGGTGCCCTCCAGTCACGTGCTCAGTCCTAAGCCAAAAATGTCTTTGGTCCTGTCCTGGCTAGAGGCTGGAAGTGTCTGGTGCTATGCTCCCTGGTCTGGTTCCTAAAGATTTTAGGGTTACTTCTTCAGAAATGGGAAATGGTGGGACTAGGAGTCAGAAACGTGCCAGATAGGGCTGGGACCACAGGGCAGCCCTTCCTCTGCTGTCCTTGTTAGAGCCAGGAGTGCCAGCTCATCCCTCCCCATACTACACCCCAGTTTCTGGCAGAAGTAGTTTATTGTATTTATTTATTGATTGATTGAGACAGTCTCTCTATGTTGCCCTGGCTGTCCTAAAACTCACTAGATAGACCATGTTCCCTCGAACCCAGAGATCCTCTTGCCTCTGCCTCACTAACACGAGGATTAAAGAAAGGTGTGCACCACCACATCTGACCTGCATATGTTTCAGAACTTTTCATCAGAACTAAAGATGAACTCTGAGGAACTTACTCCCTACTTCCCCACTGCCACTCACCTTTGTCTGTCAGGCTACGCCTCCATATTGTGCTTACCTCCTCCTCTTCCTCCTCCTTTTTCTTCCTCCATCCTCCTCTTCCTTCTTCTTTTTCTTCCTCCTCTTCCTTCTTCTTGTTTTTGTTTTGCTTGTTTGAGACAGGATTTCTGTGTGTAGCCCTGGCTGTCCTGGTGCTCACTCTGTAGACCAGGCTGACCTCAAATTCACAGAGATCCGCCTGCCTCTGCTTCCTGAGGACTGGGATTAAAGGCGTGCACCACCACCACCTGGGAACAATATTCTGTATCAAAAGAAAGCATTGTTGTAGCCTCTACCTATATCCCCTAGGCCGAAGATTGAGCTGGTGACTGGCAGGATGACTCAGCATGGAAAACTTTTACCACACGAGCCTGGGCACTTGGGTTTGATGCCTGCAATTCCGGGTGAATGTAGAGAACCTGTTCCCAGAAGCACCCCCTCCTCTCTTGTGCTCAAGCATACTAGCATGCGTACACACACACACACACACACACACACACACACACACACACACACACAGTGTGGGAAGTCCTTCTGTACATGTGCCGCTTTTATTGGCTAATGAATAAAGCTGTTTCGGCCAGTGGCTTAGCAGAGTACAGATAGGCTGGAAAACTAAACTGAATGCTGGGAGAAAGAAGGCGGAGTCAGTGAGAAGCCATGGTGTCAGAGGAGAAAGATGAGAGCTGCCAGCCGAAACTTTGCCGGTAGTCCATCCCCTCATGGTGATGCACAGATTAATGGAGATGGGTTAGTTTAGGATATAGGAGTTAGCCAGAGTTGAGCGGTTGGTGGTGCATGCCTTTAATCTCAGCATTCGAGAAGCAGAGGTGGGCAGATCTCTGTGAGTTTGAGGTCAGCCTGGTCTACAAGAGCTAGTTCCAGGACAGGCTCCAAAGCTACAGAGAAACGCTGTCTTGAAAAACCAAAAAAAAAAAAAAAAAAAAAAAAAAAATAGTTGGCCAGGCCAGCCATATGCTTAAGCTGTTGGCCAAACAGTATTGCAAGTTTTGGTATGGTTATTTCGAGTCTAGGTGGCCGAGAACGAACAAGTGGCCTCCTACAACACACACAAAACAAAATATCTTTTAAAAATTGAGTTGGAAATGTTATGCCCAAATCACGAAGTCCCCCAAAAAACAACTAGGAGACCAAGTTCTGTACGGAAAAGTAAAGAACCTTTATTCAAGCTTAAGCTTGGACTCTCCATCTGTCTGACGCAGCAGTTGAGAGTAGAGCAGAAAGTCCCATGCCCAATTGGGACAGGTTTTTTGTTTTGGTTTTTTTTTTTTTTAATCATAGTAGAGGTTGAGGTGAGGGGATTTTCAGGGCCGGCCCTGATTGGCTGACATTTGTCTAGGGGTTGGCAAAAGGAGAATAGGTGAGTCCTGGGCTCAGACATCTGGTGATCTTAATCTTATCTAATGATTGGAATGTTGGGTAAACCTTAGCTGCTGGCTGTCCCTGGGTGATGTTAGCTTATGGCTTTTAGCTGGAATGTCAGCTACTTCTCCTTAGGTGCTGGCCATTCCTGGGTGGTGTCAGCTTATGACTTTTTCTGGAGCTTGGTGCTGCCTGCTATGGCAGCTGTGTGGCCTGGGCCCCCTATGTGGTCAGGCTGCCCTGGGCCCCACAGAAATTTTGGTGTGGGCTTTCCTGATCCATGCACAGACCCTTCGGGATTTGCTAAAGCATTTCAGGTCACATTACTGAACTGTTTTCTGACCTATCAAATTAATTTAATTACTGGCTTCAGGAAGTGAAGCAGGGGATGGTTTTGTTTGCTAGATAGGAAAAGCACTGTGTGCTGGCCCTGGCGTACACATCTGTAATCCCAGTGCCTGGGAACTGGAGGCAGGAGCATGAGGAGCTCCGAGTCACAGTCAGCTACTGCTGTGTTCCAAGACAACCACATGAGACCAGAGGGGCCAGTGAGATGGCTCAGTGGATGTAGTCGTTGCTTCTCTATTGCTATGATAAAACACCAAGCCCAAGGTAGCATAAAGAAGGGAGGGTCTGTTTTGGGCTTAGGCTCTAGGGGCATGAGAGTCCCTCACCATCGTGGTGCGGTAGCCACAGAGGCTGAAACAACAGCTGAGAGCCCACATCTGATGTGCATGGCTTCTGAGACCGCGAAGACCACACTAGTGACACACTTTTTCCAGCAAGGCCACACACACTCCCTAAGCCTGCCCAAACAGTACTACCAACTGAGGACCAAGACTTGGAATACCGGAGACTTATGGGGGTGGGAAGGGGGCAGCTCATTCAAACCATTGCGGAGAGTAAAGGCACTTGCTGCCAAGCCTGAGGACCTAGGGTTGAACCCTGGGACCCATGTGAAGGAGAGAACTGACTCCTACAAATTGTCCTTGGACCTCCACATGGATGCCACGGCTTGTGCCCTCCACCCCCATTTATAAAAATGAAATTTAAAATGAGACAGAGTTATGTGTGGGGGAACGACACACAGAAGACTGTGGGTTCAAGGCCAGTCTGAGTTGCACGGATTGTTCAAACCAGGATGGGCTATGTGGTGTTTAAAAAAAGAAAGAAGGAAGGAAGGAAAGAAAGAATCAAAAGCAAGAGAAATCTATTCTTATCATATACACATGCATTTGAGTCACACAAAATAAAAGACCCTAAGAAGGGCCGGATGGGGATGGGGCTGGAGAGATGGCCCAGTGTTTAAGAACACTGGATGCTCTTCCAGAGGTCCTAAGTTCAATTCCTAGTACCTACAGGGAGGCTCCTAACTGTCTGTAATCATAGTTCTATGCCCTCTTCTGGTGTGCACAGAGGCAGATTAAACACCCTTATACAGAGTGTATAGAAGGGTGGGGTGAGCTTTGTATTGCGGTGACGCAAAGACAGAAGCAGGTGTCAGCTCTTTTTGAGGGTGGGATGGCACAGGGAACACAAGTTATGAGTGAGTGAGGGGAGGAAATGAACGGGGACAAAGGTTGCAAGGTAAGAATCGGGGGCAAAGTACAAGTTTCTCTATGAGTCAATTCTAATGTACAGCTGCTGTCTTTTCTCCCCTCCCTCCCTCTTTTTCTCCCCTCCCTCCCTATTTTTTCTCCCCCCCCACTCTTTTTTTCTTCTTCTATGTATACAGTGTTCTGCCTGGTATGTCTACAATGTAGACCAGAAGAGAGCACAGGAATGCATTCCAGATGGTTGTGAGTCACCGTGTGGGTGCTGGGAATTGAACTCAAGACCTCTGGAAGAGCCGTCAGTGCTCTTAACCTCTGAGCTGTCTCTCTACACTCTCCCTTCCTCTTTCATTCCCTCTGTCCCTCCTCCCATCTTCCTCTCTCCCTCTCCAAAACTTCTGTTCTTTTGTGACTCCTGGATGGTCAAATAAACTTCATTCACCCTTTCTCAGGGTCTCTTACTTTGTGTGTCTTCCACGCACATGCATATAGTAAAAATGGATTTTTTTCTCCTGTTAGTGTTTTTTGTCTCTCTGTATAATGGGGATCAAACCTAAGCCTTTATATATGCTAGGCAAGTTTACCTCCATGGACTGTATCCACAATCCTCTTGCTTTTTGTTTATTATTATTATTGGTTTTTTGAGACAGGATTTCTTTATAAAGCAGTCCTGGCTGTTCTGGAACTCACTATGTAGATCAGGCTGGCCTCAAACTCACAGAGATATCTGCTTGCCTTTGCCTCCTGAGTGCTGGGTTTAAAGGTGTGTGCCATCACTGCCCAGCATCATAGCCCCCTTTTTTTTAGACACTCACTAAAATTAGCCAGACTAGCCTTGAACTCTAGCCCAGGCTATGTCCTCCAGCCTCAACCTCCAGAGTAGCTTGAATTCTGGACCTGTTGAACTCTGTAGCCCAGGCTATGTCCTCCAGCCTCAGCCTCCAGAGTAGCTTGAATTCTAGACCTGTTCCAACCTATCTGGCAAGCCCTTCCTCCCTCCCTCCTTTCTTTCTTTTCTGCTTTCCTTCCTTGCTTCTTGAGAAAGGGTCTCCTTATGTAACCCAGGCTATCTTGGAACTTGCTATGTGACAAGAGCTGACCATGAACTCCTCCTGCCTCAGCCTCTGGAATGCTCAGATTACAGGTGCAGGCAGCCAAGCTATGTTAACATTAGAGCCGTCTCTAGAAGATGAGTGGGCCTTAGGGGAAACCTCTACTTGCCTCTGATATTCCCCGGTAGTGCCCAGCGAGTCGGCCAGAACATCAGGCTGTAGGGCATGGTGCTCAGGGTCCCCCCGCCCCCCACACCATTACTTTGAACTAGCTTCCTGTACTCAGGAACCAGACTCAAAATCAAAACAGAATCACTCTTGCTAAGTTCCATGTTGCTAGACTGAATCTTAAGCTGTCATGTGACCTTCCAGGAAAGGGGGAGATGGGAGCCAAGCTTTCTAGCTGAGCTGGTGCAGGTGCTGGAGGAGCAGTCTTCCTGCTTTTCTTCCTGCCCAGAATGCTCGCCAGAGACACAGGCAGGTAGATAATGCAGTATCAGCTCTTAATTGTTTGTTTATTTTGAATGTTTCAAATTTTTGTTGATTTTACGTGTCTGGGTGTTTTGTTTGCGTGTTTGGTTGTGTATCATGTGCATGCCTGGTGCCCAAGGAGCCTAGCAGAGGATGTTGGATCCTCTGGAGCTGTACTAACAAAGGGTTGTGAGCCTCCATGGTGGGAATTGAAGCCCAGGGCCTCTGAAAAAGCAGTCAAGCCTCCTAACCGCTGAGCTGTGTCTCCAGCCCTTAATTCTCACACAGATATGGTATTCTGATGTTAACCAGTCACTTTCCTATTCTACCTCCCAGTTTCTATCTTACAAAGAAAGAGGTTTGAGCAGGGCTTGGTGCTGCAGTGTTCTTTGTGGGGTGAGTCTGTGGTGGGAAGATCTCCTGTTAAGACCTGCCTGGGTTACATAGTGAGTTCAAGGTCAGGCCGTGTAAATTATGAGGACCTTTCTCAGGGTAAAAGGTAAAAGGAAGGCTGGGGGTGTAGTTCTGCAATAGAGAGCTTGCTTAGTGTGTGCAAGAGCCTGGGCTCAATCCCCGCACAGCAGAAACTCACAACCGGCTCACTGGCACGCGACGTAAACCGTTTGGTTGAATGAAACGCTGCATGGTTTTAGAATTACCTATAAATGGAACCTATGAGTGGGTTCTACTCCTATAAAGGTAATTAATACCTTTTTTTTGAGACAGGGTCTCACAGGCCCTGGCTGGCCTCGAATTCACATGTAGACCAGGCTGACCCCAAACTTACAGAGATCCGCCTGCCTCTGTCTCACAAGTGCTGGGATTAAAGGCGCGCACTACTATGCCTGCTTTTAATTAAGATCTTCATATGCGAGGCTGGGAGTATAGCTCAGGGATAGAGAGCTTGCCTAGCAGACAAAATCCCTGGGTTGGATTCCTTGTACATACTGCCAGGGAAAGGGGAAGAAAAGGAGAAAGTTGGGGAGGCTGGAGATCTGGCTGAGTGGTTAAGCACACTGGCTGGTCTTGTAGAGGAACCATGTTCTATTTCCAGATCCTACCCGGCTGCTCACAATGGCCTTCAATTCCAGCTCCAGGAGAGTCAATGTCTTTTTCTAGCCTCCACATGCACGTGGTGCACACAAACTCACATAGGCAAAACACACATATATCTAAAAACAATAATTGTTAAAAAAAAGAAAAGAAAAGAAGCCGGGGGGGATGGTACAGGCACTTGGGAAGCTGGTAAAGGAGGACACGAGTTCTGGGACAGCCTGGGCTACACAAGTCTTCCTTTGCAGGTGTAA
Source organism: Ondatra zibethicus (assembly GCA_004026605.1). Classification (NCBI taxonomy): domain Eukaryota; kingdom Metazoa; phylum Chordata; class Mammalia; order Rodentia; family Cricetidae; genus Ondatra; species Ondatra zibethicus. Next base: position 12,773 of record PVIU01026938.1, on the reverse strand, counting down.
CAGCTCGGCACACAATTGGCACTGATTCTTTGTGTGTATGTGTGTGTGTGTGTTTAATGCCTGCCATGGCGAATGTGTGGATGTGTGGAGGTCAAAGGACAACCTTAGGTACTGATCCTTGCCTTCCATAGTAACTGAGACTGGGTCTTTCTCTGTTGTTCTTGCCTTGTACCCTTCCAGATACCCTCCTGTCTCCTCCTCCTGTCTTGTCATAGCGTGGGGATTACAGATACACTTACAGGGCTTTGTGTGGGTTCCGTGGATTTGAACTCTGACCTTACATTTGCAAGACAAGGGCTTTGCCCGGTGTGGCATCTCCCCGCCTCCCACGCCTAGTTCTTTTGCAACTGGAGGCTCACTTTGGCTTTAGCAGCTCTCCTATGTGCGTGTGGCTCTGGTTCATTTGTTTTTAACTCCTGGGAGGTATTTCACAAAATGACTTTGACATATGTCTCCATCTGCTCCCCCTAGAGACATTGCTGATTGCTGATTGTTCCCAGGCCTTTCCTTTGAAATCAGTTCTGCATCTTTTTCTGGGTTGAGAATTGAATTTCAGAAGCCAGAGTCAAAGGAAGCCTGTTTCCTTCTGCATTCCCTCTCTTTGATCTGCCCTCCCTGCCCTTCTCCATGGGTCCAGTTCCCTCTTGACTTCCTTCCAGACCTCTCCTGCAGCTCCTCTACTCCCAGGAGGCTGCATTGGGTTCAGCTCTGATTTCTCTGCCTAGACCAGAGAAGAGACAGGTCCCATCTGTCTCACCCCTGGGTATCCTACAAATCTCAACAACTGGATTCCAACCGAGACTTGGTGGCTTGCATCTGTAATCCCTGTCCTTGGGAGGCTGGCAAAGGAGGACTGCAAGTTCCAGGCCAGCATCTTTGAGACCCTGTGTCAAAGCCTCGAAATAACAACAGCAACAGCAAACACTAAACCACAAAAACATAAACAAACTGTTGCGGGGATAAAACCACATGATCAGGGGTCTGGTGTGAGCAGATTGGGTAGTGGGAGAAACCAGGAGGAGAATGAGTTTTGGAAAAAGATCAGACAATGTTTAGGGCATGGGGAGAAGTGGGGAGCACTTAGACTTTTTTGGACTTTTTAGGTGAGGGGAACTGTCTGAATTAACCCTGCTGCAGCCACTGCCTTTTGGGTGGCTTTGGCAAAGGTGTCCAACTCCTAGTTTTTCTTCTCTGTACATGCAATTCAGATCTGCATCTATTCTCCGTTACTTTTTTAGAGATTTATTTTTATTTTATATATATGAGTGTTTTGTCTGCATGTATGTCTATGTACCACATGTGAAGTGGTACAGAAGAAGGACAGAAGAGGGTGTTGGATCCCCTAGAACTGGAGTTACAGATGGTTGTGAGTCGTCACCATGTGGGTGCTAGGACTTGAAACCAGGTCCTCTGGAAGAGCAGTCAGTGTTCCAAACCGCTGAGTCATCTCTCCAGCCTGTCCCCATTCATTCTTTTTTTTTAAATTTTTTTTTTATGGTTTATTTAACTTTTATTTTATGTGCATTGGTGTGAAGGTGTCAGATCCCCTGCAACTGGATCTTCAGACAGTTGTGAGCTGCCGTGTGGGTGCTGGAAATTGAACCCAGGTCCTCTGGAAGAGCAATCAATGCTCTTAACTGCTGAGTCATCTCTCCAGCCTGTCCCCATTCATTCTTTAAATTAGGTACCATTCTCTCCTTTCCATCTTGTATTGAGGACCTTGGGGCTGAAGGACGGACGATAGGTTGTTTTCCCAGTGTCTGGTTTTCTAGGATACCCCACCCCTCACCTCCCTTCTTTTACTCTGCTTCCCCTGGTGTAGTACAGAACGGCATCTGGGTGGTGGTGAAGAAATGGATGAGTGGGTTCCATTCTGACTTCCCACCTTTTTGTATTCTCCGGGACCGTCTGCCCAGATGCACTGTGCCTCTCTTGTGAGCCGACTAGCTCCTGGCTGGCTCACTCCATTGCACCACATCGTGTCTACCAGGGCATGTTCCAGGCCTAGAGCCACTGCTTTAAGAAGCCCTTGGGATTGGAGGGCTAGATCAGACCAGGAGGAACCGAAATACTCTGGAATCAGAGAGACCCATAATCCTTTCCCTTCTTCCCTTCGTGTTCCCCTGCTGCAATCAAACCCTGTGCTGGCCTTGTGTGTGGTCCTGGGCAGGAGTCCTTCGCCAGCGATCTCACCCAGCAAGTCCAGGCACTGCATCAATCCATCTTCCAGAGGATTTGGGGAATCCTAGGATTAATACTTGCATCACATTTCTAGCAAATCCTGGTGCAGTCAGCCAGTGCGTGGCAACTAAAGTTCTGGGTGTTTGCTTTGGAGTGAGCCAGCAAGGAGCCAGTCAGCTCACAAGAGGGGTACAGTACAGTTGGGCAGAGGGTCCCAGAGGATACAAAAGAATGGATGTCAGAGCCGGGCGGTGGTGGCTCATGCCCTTCTGCCCCAAGTTCCTTGGGGGTCCTGGGGTGGACCCCAAGTCTTACAGCCACCCAAGAGTGGATATCATTATTTTCTCCAGGATAACCTCTCACAGAAATTCCGTTCCTCCAATTGTAGTAACTTGTAAAAACAGGTTTGTTACAAATTTCAAAAGCCTGGGAAAAGAATTTTTTTCTCTGTCTACTCCCTCCCAGGCTGCTGGCTATCTCAGCCACACCCCGTTTCCAATCTAGGCACCTCTTGCCAGTTACTAATGTTTAACTTTCTTTGTCTGAACCGGCCTGGGCTCGCCTGTTCTGCCCTTCCAGAAGGAAAAACCTCACCCTCACAGAGTAGGGCGAAGGTTATAGGCTCCTGAACATTCCTTGCTGGGAGTCACGATCCTCCTGACACACCCACACCTCTGAAGAGAACATAAATCCCATCTCTTTTTTAAAAAATGTCAACATGCCTCGGCTTCTAGAATAAGGAGCGGCTGGAGAAGGTGGTGCAGAAGATGCCTCCAGCCATTCCTGGTATCAAAGGTCTAAAGAACCCCACCTCAGTCTCGGGAGTCAGCTTCATGCCCAGGTCACACTCTGGGGACTTGGAAATAGACAGTTGTGACTTGTGACTCTCACAGACCAGCAGAGGCCAGGGAGACAGATCAACCTACAGTCTAATTAGGTTCCCAACTTGACATGTATAAAAGAAATAAACTCGGAGTGTTCAACCTCCACGTTCCATGGGAGTGTGTGTAATGGTTGCTGTATATTTCTTCCTTAAAGAGTTATCAGAAACATTAGGGAAGGCATTTAGTAATTACAGACTTTAGTTGTGTGAGTGTGGGGAGTGTGTGTGTGAGAGAGAGAGAAAGAGAGAGATAGCATGTGTAGGTAGGTGCATATAGAGGTTAAAGAACAAATTTTAGGTGTATATATGTATACATATATACATACTGTAATGGATTAATAAAAATACTGCAGGATCCTTGGCAGCTGCAGTGTCAGAAATGCTGCAGGTCCCGGAGTGGCGGCATGTGGTCACGTGGCCATGCCACAGGTCTCCAAATGTGGCTGGTCCCAGGCAAGGAGCCACACGGCGGGCGAGAGACAGAGACATAGATAGGCATGCCATGCAGAGTGAGGCTGGATATTTATTAGTGGGTTATGGAGGGGAAAGGGAAAAGGGGAGAAGAGCAGAGAGGCAGAGAGAGAGAGAGAGAGAGAGAGAGAGAGAGAAGAGAGAGACAGAAGGGGAGAGGGGAGAAGCGGGGAGAGGCAGAAACTGCCTCTTCAAGAGGGAGATGGAAAAGGAAGAGACTCAGGCTGCAAGTAGGAAGGAAGATCTGCCTGCCTCAGCAGAAGGGGGTGGGTGGGCGTGGTTTGCCTCTTAAAGGGACAGGACAGAGTATTACATATACATACACACATAGGTCTGTCTCTCTGTCTTTCTATCTGTCTGTCTGTCTATCTATCTATCAGTCTATCTATCTACTTTTAGATACAGTCTTTCACTGGCCCAGGGTTCATCAATTAAACTAGGGTGCTTGGCTAGAAAGGCCCAGAGAGCCCTGGCTCTCTCTTCTCAGCTCTCATGTCTTCATGTTTTTCTGTTTCTCTTGTTCTGACAGGGTCTCATGTAGCCCAGATTGGTTTCAAACTCACACAGTAACTGAGGAGGACCTTGAACTTCTGAATCTCTGGCCCCAACCTGGGTGGTGGGGTTACAGACATGAAACACTGCACTCAGTGTTTAGTGCTGTGGGTTAAACCTAGAGCTTCATGCCTGCTAGGCAAGTGCTCTACTATCTGAGCTACATCTCCACCCCTTCAGTTAATTTTTTTAAAAAGACATACTTAATTTTTTTAAATATTTATTTATTATGTATACAACATTCTGCCTCCATGTATGCCTGAAGGCCAGAAGAGGGTGCCAGATCTCATTACAGATGGTTGTGAGCCACCATGTGGTTGCTGGGAATTGAATTCAGGTCCTCTGGGTTTTTTTTGTTTGTTTGTTTGTTTTGTTTTGTTTTTCGAGACAGGGTTTCTCTGTACCTTTGGAGACTGTCCTGGAACTAGCTCTTGTAGACCAGGCTGGCCTCGAACTCACAGAGATCCGCCTGCCTCTGCTTCCCGAGTGCTGGGATTAAAGGTGTGTGCCACACCGCCCGGCTAAACTCAGGTCCTCTGGAAGAACAGTCAATGCTCTTAACCACTGAGCCATCTCTCCAGCCCCCAGTTATTTTATTTTTATTCCATGTGCACTGGTGTTTTGCCTGCATGCGTGTCTGTGTGAGGCTGTCAGGTTTTGGAGTTAAAGACAGTTGTGAGCTGCTATGTGGGTGATGGAGACTGATCCCAGAGCAGTCAGTGCTCTTAACCACTGAGCCGTCTTTCCAGCCCAAGATTTACTTATTTTATGTGTATGAGTGTTTTACTTACATGTATGTCTGTGGACCACGTGTGTGCTTGGTACCCTCCAAGGTCAGAAGAGATCCTTAGATCTGGAACTGGAGTTGTGGATGGCTGTGAGCCACCTTGTAGGTGCAGGACTCAAACCCAGGTACTTTGCAAGAACAAGTGCCCTTAACCACTGAGCCATCTCTCCAGTCCCTAAAATTTTTTAAAAGAATAATTTATTTTTATTATTTTTAGTTATATGTTTGTGTGTATCTGCATGTGGGTATGCACACATGACTGCAGGTGTCCAGGGAGGCCAACGGCATTGGATCCCCTGGTGATGAAGTTCCAGCAGCTGTGGGCCACAGGACTTGGTGCTGGAAACTGAACTTGGGTCTTCTTAACCATGGAGCTGTCTCTCTGGCCCTGTCTTAAGAGTTTTCACTCCTGGGGCTGAAGAGATGGCTTGTTGGTTAAGAGCAAGTATTCTTTTAAGGGGCCCAGGTTCAGTTCTCAGCATCCATGTTGGGTAGCTCACAACCATTTGGAACTCCGGTTTCAGGGAATCTGATACCCTCTTCTGGTCTTCGAGGACACCTGCACACACATTGCACATAAATTCACATAGGCACACATATATACATATAAGCAAAATACAAAACCAAGCCAAATCTGGGCAGTGGTGGCACACGCCTTTAATCCCAGCACTCGGGAGGCAGAGGCAGGCGGATCTCTTGTGAGTTCGAGGCCAGCCTGGTCTACAAGAGCTAGTTCCAGGACAGGCTCCAAAAGCTACAGAGAAACCTTGTCTTGAAAAAACAAAAAACAAAAGACAAACAAACACAAAACAAAACAGAAAACAAAACCAAGCCCAAAAACCTCAAAAAATTCCCTCCTTTTACTCTTGCTGCTGCAAGCATGGACAAATGACATTCACATAACTTACCAGGAATCCAAAGCCTATTAATATAATAGCACCTTTCTCATCTTTTTTTGGGGGGGTGGGGTGGAGTTGTTTTTGAGATAAGGAAGCTTATATATAGCTCAGGCTTGCCTTAAACCAACTATTTTCTATAACTACTCCCCCCTCCAAAAATTGTTTTATGTATTTATTTCTAGACAAGGTCTTATACTACATAGCCCTGGCTAGCCTGGAACTTGCTAAGTTAGGTCAGGCTGGCCTCAAACTCACAGAGATCTGCTTGCCTCTGCCTTCCTCTCCTCGTTAAAGGCTTGCAACTTAAAAACAATTTTTATTTCTTTTAAAACTAAAAAGCAAAGACTTTCAAGAAAAGACACAGGAAAACCCAAAATATGTTTTTCCTGTTGAAAAAAATTAACTAATTAGCTATTTTTCAGATAAGGACTCATCCAGCTGCATATCTTATATTCTTTCTTAAAAGGTCATATTGTTATGTACTGTGTGTGAGTGGGAGTGTATGCTGGTCAGAGGGCAACTTTTAGGACTGGCTCTCTCATGCCATAGTGTGGGTCCTGAGCATTGAACTCAGGTTGTCGTGCTTGGCAGCAAGTGCTTTTACTAGCTGAGCCATCTTTTGGGCCCCTCTATTTTGTGTTCTCCCAACACAGGTCTCTTTTGAGGATTGTTTTTTTTTCCCACACAATGAGCAATTCTGTATCAGGAAGCAGCTTGGTAGCCTCCAATTCTATGAAGTTCCTAACATCTATTTGGAGATAGTACCAGATCTTCCAAGTTGAGACTCTCTTTGGCAAGGCTGCCCCCTGCCTCCACCCATACAGAAGAGTGCTGCAAAGCGTCTGTCTGATTGTCTGCTCTGTGCTTCTGATCTATGACTATGAGTCTGGTTCTCATGCCCCCCCCCCCCGCCTCTGGCTCAATTAATTTGCCAGAGGGGAACTCAGGGGAGCAGAATTTATGTTTCCTGGTTTATTATAAAGGCCAGATGGAAGAGATGCGGTCAAGTGTAGAAGGAGGGATTCTGTCCCACGTGCTGGGAACACACAGGCATGGTCCATCATGTCTTAGAAGGTGTGGTAGCACATATTCAAATATCTGAAAGTGCTCCAATCCCATTCTTTCATTTTCTTTTTCCTTTGTCTTTGGAAGTAAAGTCATGTAGCCCAGGCTGGCCTGGAAACCACTACACAGCCAAGGATAATACGATCTTCCTGGATCATGGTTGAGCGCCACTATGCTCAGTTTATGTGGCAGCTGAGGATGTGCTAGGCAAGCCGTCTACTAACACAACTGCGCCCTCAGCCCTTGTCTTTTTTCATTTTGATGGAGCCTTGCTTGAATACATCTTGGACCACGATGAAGAGGTTGATGTTCAGCCTCTGTGTGCACTGTAGGCCAGGCAATTGGCTGCAAGTCTCAACCTTCTAACCCATCCCTTGGTCTTTGCAGTGGTCAACCCTCATCTCAGAACTACCTCTGGGCATCAGCCACCAGCCATCAATTTAACACACCAAAGATACTTACCACTTCAGAAATTCCAGTATTTACTTTGTGTACCCGTGTGTGAGTGTGTGTGTGTGTGTGTGTGTGTGTGAAGGCCGCAAGACAGCTTTTGGGAGTCTGGTCTCTATTTCTTCCACGTGGTTTTTCAGGGATCAAATTCAGGGTGTCAGGTTTGGCAGCAAACATCACATCCCCTTGAGCCATCTTTCCAGCCCAGCTCTGTGTACTATTAATGTTAACCATCTCTTTATTTGTTTCCCATTTTTCTGCAATGACAGCACGAATTGAAGAGAGCAGAGAGGTAATGTTGATTTTCTTTTCTTTTTGTGGTACTAGGGATTGAACCCAAGGTGTCATACTTGTTAGGGTAGGATTCTATCTCTGTGATATATTCCCAGCTATTTTTTTTTCAAAAAGTAAATCATGAAAAGATGGGGGTATAGTTCAATGCACATTCAAAGCCCTGGGTTTAATCAACAACACACACACACACACACACACACACACACACACACACACGAGTAAATGAGCAAGCCATTCTCAATTAGTTCTTTTTAGAGAATTCTCAGTTCATGGTGCTGTATATTATTACTGTTATCATTATCATTATAATTATTGAGAGGGAGATCTAGCTATGTATCCCAGCTCTGAACATGTGGTCCCCTGCCTCAGCTTCCTGAATAGCTGGGAGTATAAGTGTGAACCAGAACACCTTACTTGTGATTATCTACTTAGAAATGAGGATCTGGGTGTTCATTCCCTTTAGTTTGTTCCTGCATCTGTCTGACCCAGGAAAATCTTCACAGATCTCTGGTAATCGTATACCAGGCTAATGTCTAGTCATGACCTTGAAGGGTCATGGTTTCTGTTTTTCCGCTGTTTGGGCTGCTATGGCCTATAATAATTCATTTACATCTTCATAGTAGTGACTGCATATCCTTGTGTGTGTGTAGGTTTGTGTACTACCAGAATCTTAATTCTAATGCACATTGTCAGCATGTACCTGCTTAACAGTTCATAACCATTGCCATCCAACAGTGACGGCTTGTGTCACCAGGAGCCATGCTGAGCACACAAGAAGCATTGCCTTATTTAATTCCCATTGTACAGGCAAGGAAATGGAGGCTTGGAAACCTCTCCCTAAGGCTTTTCAGTGAATAGCTCTCAAACTTGAATCCAGGCCTATTTCAATGCAAACACATGCCACACTGCCTGGAGACTAGACTCTCAGAACTGCAGAATCGGCTATTGTTTGTTTGTTTGTTTTGAGACAGGGTTTCTCTGTGTAGCCCTGGCTGTCCTGGAACTCGCTCTGTAGACCAGGCTGGCCTCGAACTCAGAGATCTGCCTGCCTCTGCCTCCTAGGTGCTGGGATTAAAGGTGTGTGCCATCACCACCCAGTAAAACGGCAGAATCTTAGTCCACATACCCTTCCAATCCACTGCTCAGTTTTTGCAAAGACTCATGCTTGGCCCGAGTCAGGAAGTGGCTTGTGCAAGATCCATCTACTTCAGTTGTAGCAGGTGTAAGGTGTACAGGAGAAGTTGGAATTGTGGGTGAGAACTCTGATCTTGGGAATTGGGCACAAGTTTGTTTGAAGTTAATAAATACCCAGGGTAACAAGTCGAAAGTTTCTGAGCTCCCCCACTACACCCTTTCTTTGGCTTCACAGGTGCTTGGCAACGGGCTCTACTACTGAGCTCCAGTTCTAGCCTCCTTTGTATGTGTGTGGATGGGTGGGTGAGCACATACCATATTGCATGCCTGTAAGTCAGGAGGCTACCTGGGGGTTGGGGGGTCAGCCCTCTCCCTACACCACAAGTGGGTTCTGGAGATCAAACTTGGGTCATCTTGTGGGTACTATGTTCTCATCTTGAGAGGGTACCTTGCTAAATTGCTCAGGGTGACCTTGGTAGCTAGGCTGGCCCTGCACTTTATCTCTTCCTGTCCTCAGCCTCCCAAGTGGCCAGTATGACAGTCACTCTCCACCAACACCTCCTCCTTCCCCCGAAGATTTTTCTAGAAGACAGAGACACAGAGAGTCAGCTGAGCTGATTACCTCCTTGGGGTAACCCAAACAAGATGCCCTTACAAACCTGGATTTTCTGCCATGGCTTTATTGAGCCAGGCTGGGCAATCTCACTACATGCAGATAATCCAAGAAAGTAAAACACCAGCATTCTGGCCAATTGTGGTGGCTCCTGTTTGTAACCCCAGGAACTGGGCACCTGAAGTTAAACATAATTAATGGGAGGCAAACCTGGGCTAGAAAGCCAGATTTTGTCTCAAAAAAAAAACAAGGGTTGGGGTGGGAGAAAAACAAACACAGTTCTGCCCCTGGATACAGAGGCACAGACTGACTGCTCACCCAGGCCTTGGAATCCATCTTAACTTTTAAAAAATTTGTGGTATTTTGTATGTACATATATGCATGTGCCCTCCCCCATCCTCTCTCTCTCTCTCTCTCTCTCTCTCTCTCTCTCTCTCTCTCTCTCTTTGTGCGTGTGTGTGAGAATGCATGTGTGCACTCAGGTGTGATTGCAGGCAAGTGTGGAGGTCAGAGGACAACTTGTCAGTCAGTTCTTTCCAACCACAGGAGTCCTGGGAATCGAACCTTGGTGTGGGACAATTCTATATTCTGTCAGTTATGTTTTAAATAAACGCTGATTGGTCAGTAGCCAGGCAGGAAGTATAAGCGGAACAACCTCTACAGGAAGTAGAGGAGGGTCAATGAGAACAGGAGTATTCTGGGAAGGAGGAAGCCCATTCCTTCGCAGTCCTGTCCAGACACCTAAGAAGCAGATGTGTCCTGCCCCACTGAAAAAGGTACTGAGCCATGTGGCTAACATAGATAAGAATAATGGGTTAATATACATTATAAGAGTTAATAAGAAGCCTGAGCTAATGGACCGATCAGTTTATAATTTATGTAGACCTCTGTGTGATTTTCTTTGGGGCTTACGGGCTGTGGGAACTGGGCAGGACAGAAACCCCAACAAGCAGGCCCTCATGTTATAGAATCTAACTTGTCAGGCTTGGCAACAGGCACCCTTACCTGTTAATTCATCTTGACAGCCCCATTCCAATGCTTGACCTTACCAAACCCTAAATCCAGCCACAGAAGAGGGGTGAGGCAAGTTCACGCAGAGACCAAGGGGAAGATGGTATGTGTTGGGCTGAGAGGGCTGAGAGTTTCAGTTGTCAGCAGGAAAAAAAAAGCATCAAAGGGGCAGAGAGATGGGAGGAGGGGGGCATTCAGGCATTGGGCCTCATGGGGAAATTGGTCCTTTAGGTGTGACATGACCATCACTATTTTGGGGTGGACTGATGGAGACCTCATGTCCATAGCCCAGGCAAGAACATAAAGGAGACAATACCATGTTATTGGGATAACAACTACAGCAGGAGATAATGAGTCCTGGAGTGGCTAACATTTCCTTCTGGAACAGAGGCATGGTTAACTATGCACTGCCCTTCCCCAGACAGGAGAATTTGTGGATCACCATTCCTTTCTGATTTCTCACCATCTCTCCCTTGTTCACTGCACCTACGTAGGAAGTCAGAGCCAGGTCCTAGCACTTGAGTGGCAGAGGCAGGAGGATTTCTGCTTTGCGGGGATAGGGTTGCACATGGTCCAGCAGGCCTTGAACCTTCTCTGTAGCTGAGACTTTCACTGAGATGAATTATGTTTGTCCAGGGACGCCTGACATTCAATTTTCACAGCCCTGTTTTGGCCCAAGAGTTATTTCAGCGGATGCGCTGTAATAAACTTGAGCCACATGATTGGGCATAGACTTTTAAAATGGGCACTTGCAATTCGACGCCAGATCCACTGTCACCCCTGGGATACCTCTTACAAAATCTTTGTAAATTAGGACTGTCCAATAAAATCTGTCCCAAACGGCTAATTTCTCTATGCACTAAGATTTGGTCTCAATACAACCTTGACAATGGGACGCGATGGCCACCAGAGGGAACCCTTGAGTTTACTATTCTCCGAGACCTAGAAAATTTTTGTTGCCGTGGGGACCGCTCATATGTCCATGGTTTTTGGACACTGAACCCTCGCCCCTCCCTCAGTAGCCAGTGTCTTGCAGCACTGGTTTTGGTCGCTAGGATCACTCCAGATTCCCTGCTATTTGGGAATTGGGATCCAGATAGTTCAGCCTTGACCATGCAGCCAGAGGCACTGGCCCCTCCCCCACTGCCTGGGACCCTCACTACCCAACCCCCTCCTGTGGTGCAACATTCTTCACATTCCTCTCCGCTCCTACCCCCACCTACTCCTTCCCTAGCCAAATTGGAAGTTCAAGGTCAACTTTCCCCTTACCCACCTTCCTCCCGGCCGCTGCATCTTCCTACCCTTGGACCCCCTCTGCACAGTGGGTTAACCCCTTCCAATCCTCCCCTATCTCCTCCCATACCAGATCCCACCATAACCCGACCCTTCTCTGCCCTCTCTGGGAAGTAGAGGGAGCACATGGCATTATTAAAGTTCATGTTCCCTTTCTAATCCAGATCTTTCTCAGATAGAAAAGCGGATGGGTTCCTTCTCTGCTAATCCTTCTGCTTATATCAAGGAGTTTCGCTATCTGCCCCAGGCCTACGATCTAACCTGGCAATGACTTCTATGTCATCCAGGCTTCTACTCTCACTCCTGAAGAGTGAAGTAGAATTCAGGCAGCAGCGAGACAGTGTGCAGACCAGACTCATCTAGTAGACAGTACAGTCCCTATGGGGGAAGTGGCCGTGCCAGCCACAGAACCACACTGGGACTACCATCCTGGCCAAAGCGGCCAACAGAGGTGGGACATCATGGTTCGTTCCCTCCTTCAGGGTATGGAAATGGTCTCAGAAAAAGTAGTTAATTTTGACAAACTTCAAGAGATCACACAGCTGACGAAAACCCAGTCATTTTTTTAAAATCAGTTACAAGAGACATGGTCCAATATATCAGGCTGGATCCAGCCTCCCCAGTGGGAGCCACAGTCCTGGCTACCCATTTTATTTCTCAGTCAGCACGAGATATTAGAAAAAAGTTAAAAAAGGCTGAGGAAGGTCCCCAAACCGCCATACAGGAATTGGTACACAGATGATAAAAGGGCTGAGGAAGAAATCAGAGAAACAACACCCTTCACAATAGCCACAAATGGCATAAATATCTCAGAGTAACTCTAACCAAACAAGTGGAAGACTTGTATGACAAGAACTTTAAATCTTTGAAGAAAGAAATTGAAGAAGACACCAGAAAGTGGAAAGACCTCCCATGCTCTTGGGTAGGCAGAATTAATATAGTAAAAATGGCAATCCTACCGAAAGCAATCTACAGATTCAGCGCAATGCCCATCAAAATCCCAGCAAAATTCATCAAAGACCTTGAAAGAATGGTACTCAATTTCATTTGGAAAAGCAAAAAACCCAGGATAGCCAAAACAATCCTGGGCAACAAAAGAACTTCTGGAGGCATCACAATCCCTGACTTCAAACTATACTA